>JAQQPU010008531.1:0-35371 GCA_029168905.1 Artemia sp. Kazakhstan ARC1039 | reverse complement strand
GGGTAAGGTTTAAATCTGTGCCTTGCTTTAATCAAACCCACAAAATGCAACACTAAAGTGAACCAAATTAGCTTGTTAATGTTAAATATTATAATTTACACTGCTGAGCTCAATCAGCAGAAGACTTGCATGAAGGAAAAATAAAAGCTAAAACCTCAAAGGCAAGAAACCAGTGTGACATAAATAAGATAATGTCATTTGGGACAGCATCCGTGTTAATCATCTTGAGAGATAATGTAAATAGCAATTTTTATTATTACTAGTGGCTTTGGTTCGTCTTTTATTAGGTTGCAGCTACCTCTTCAACCATGATGGTTGTAACCTTTGATTATGACGCCACCCATCATTTGTTTGCAAAATCATATTATGTCTGATAATATCTTGTTCACTAAAGGTTGCCGTAGAGCAATGGTAACGAGACGATCGCTAAATCATAAAGGATTTGATTTCAAGCCTGGGTATGGTAACGGCTACTACTACTACTATATCCTGTGATTAAACAGAATTCTACCATGAATAACACTGGGCTAGCCTACTCTAGAATATACAATAAAATTAGTCTTAGTAACATTAACTGATAACAAACTCAAACTATTAAAAACATGGAAATTTCTCAGAACACAATTCACTTTCAACACAAGACTATCCAAACAACGACTAGAAAACGTAATTGCAGTGTCATCAGCGAATGACGTTAAGCAACACTCTAGAAGATAAAACCTCATGCTATCCACATAAACCAGATACAGAAGTGGACCAAGGACCGATCCCTGTGGCACACCACACGACACTTGATAAGGGGAAGAAAAAGCATCATCAAACATCACTTTAATAGACCTCCCACACAAATAACTTTCAAACTACTTCAAACTCACTCCTTTAACACCTAAGCATTCTAATCTTTGCAATAAAATTTTAAAATCTACCGTGTCAAATGCTTTCCTAAAATCAAAAAATACTGTTAGGGGGATTTCACCTTTTACTAAACAATTATTTACAAAATCAATAAGATGAATGGCAGCATGTCTAGTGGAATGACCTTTTCGAGACCCAAATTGGGTATCACTGAGTAGGCTATGTTTCGTGAGATGGTCATATAGACGGCGATGAATCACTTTTTCCAAAATTTTTGACAATAAAGGCAGTATCGATATTGGTCTCCAGTTACTGGCATCTGACCTGGCACCTCCTTTGTAAAGCGGATAGAATCCTCTTATCTTATTATCGAATATTCTTAAGTGGAACTTTCATAGGAGTTAAACAAAGTTAGATATTATTCATATTTTTAATTGGATTGTATGAAAGGGATAAAAGAGTTAAAAGCGAGCAACAGTTAAGGTAAATCTGAGAGGATGGTAAGTTTAAAATGTATCTGTGCACAATTGCAAGAAAAATGGAGACGTCAGTGATTAATTGACATTTTAGGGGATTATTTTGGGGTGAAATAGTTTAAGACACGTGGTTTGACATAGCTTTACTTCTCGGTTGTGGTCGCTATAATAGACAAGTACACAATATGGAATTATTGACACGATTATGGATTTGAACCATCTAGGACCGCAACCACCAATGACCCTAACCATCAAGGACCTCAGCCTCAAAGGTCCCCTCTCCCCCAACCTCCAGGGGGCTCCCCTCCATCCACATTTTTGGGCCCAACACAAAATTTTTTTTAACATGATTTATTTCTTTAACATGATAATTTTATTTCATATTTTTTTACATGTCTTAGAATAACATAAAACATACTTAAAGCATAAAAAATCCTCATTTAAGCTAGATTTCTTAAAGTATTTAAATGTGTGTTGTCTGAAACCTGTGATTTGGGGTGGTTGGTTTACTATTTCGCACTTTTCTGACCTAGGTTTCTTAGCCTGTCGTAGATGTGTCTCCTCTGAAATCTATGATTTGGAATGTATGGTTTAATTTTTTAGACTTTTCTTAGCTAGGTTTCTTAACCTTTCATAGGTGTGTGTTGCATGAAACTTATAATTTGGGATGTTGTACTTTTCCGAGCTAGGTTTCATAGCCGTTCATAGGTGTATGTTGTATGGAACCCATGATTAACTTTAATATTTTCTGGGGGTGGGGATGATCCAAGTCCTCATTGCGTACATTTCTGCATATTTTTAATAAAGTTGGGTTTTAGTTTTAAGAAATATGAACATCCCAGTTTAAAATAAATCTGATTTTATTAATAACATTTGATTTTTATTAATAAAATTGGGTTCTAGTTTCAAGAAATACGAACATCCACGTTTAAAATACATATGATTTTCTTAATAATATTTGATATTTTAATAAAGTTGGGTTTTAGGTTTCGGAAATAAGAACACCCACGTTTAAAATGTATGTGATTCTATTAATAATATTTGATTTATTAATAAAGTTGGGTTTTAGTTTTCAGAAATAAGAACCACTACGTTTAAAATACATGTGATTTTTTAAATAATATTTGACTTTTTTAAAAAATAAAGTTGGGTTTTAGTTTTCATAAATAAGAACACCAAAGGTTTAAAATACATTTGATTTTATTACTAAAATTTGATTTTTTAAAAATAAAGTTGGGTTTTAGCTTTCAGAAATAAGAACGTCAACGTTTAAATACATCTGGTTTTGTTAATAATATTTGATTTTCTAATAAAGTTGGGTTTTTTTTTCAGAAATAAGAACATCCATGTTTAAAATACATCTGATTTTATTGATAATATTTAATTTTTTTAATAAAGTTGGGTTTTAATTTTAAGAAATATGAACAACCACTTTTAAAATACTTGTGATTTTATTAATAATACTTGATTTTTTAATATAGTTGGGTTTTAGATTTCAGAAATATGAACACCCCCGTTTGAAATACATCTGATTTATTAATAATATTTGATATTTTAATAAAGTTGGGTTTTAGTTTCCGGAAATAAGAACACCCACGTTTAAAATACATGTAATTTTTTAATAATATTTGTTTTTAATAAAATTGGGTTTTAGTTTTCAGAAATAAGAACACCCACGTTTACAATACATGTGATTTTATTAATAATATTTGATTTTCTAATAAAGTTGGGTTCTAGTTTTCGGAAATAAGAACACCCAAGTTTAAAATACTCTGGTTTTATCAATAAAATTTTATTTTCAAATAAAGTTGGGTTTTAGTTTTCAGAAATAAGAACACCCACGTTTAAAATATATGTGACTCTATTAATAATATTTGATTTATTAATAAAGTTGGGTTTTAGTTTTCAGAAATAAGAACACATACGTTTAAATACATGTGATTTTTTTAATAATATTTGACTGTCTTTTAATAAAGTTGGGTTTTAGTCTTCAGAAATATGAACATCCCAGTTTAAAATAAATCTGATTTTATTAATAACATTTGATTTTTATTAGTAAAGTTGGTTTTTAGTTTCGAGAAATACGAACATCCACGTTTAAAATACATATGATTTTATTAATAATATTTGATATTTTAATAAAGTTGGGTTTTAGGTTTCGGAAATAAGAACACCCATGTTTAAAATATATGTGATTCTATTAATAATATTTGATTTATTAATAAAGTTGGGTTTTAGTTTTCAGAAATAAGAACACCCACGTTTAAAATACATGTTTATTTTTTTAATAATATTTGACTTTTTTTAATAAAGTTGGGTGTTAGTTTTCATAAATAAGAACACCAAAAGTTTAAAATACATGTGATTTTATTACTAAAATTTGAGTTTTTTAATATAAAGTTTGGTTTTAGCTTTCAGAAATAAGAACGTCAACGTTTAAATACATCTGGTTTTGTTAATAATATTTGATTTTCTAATAAAGTTGGGTTTTAGTTATCAGTAATAAGAACATCCATGTTTAAAATACATCTGATTTTATTAATATTTAATTTTTTTAATAAATTCGGGTTTTAATTTTCAGAAATATGAACAACCACGCTTAAAATACATGTGATTTTATTAATAATACTTGATTTTTTAATAAAGTTGGGTTTTAGTTTTCAGAAATATGAATACCCCCGTTTAAAATACATCTGATTTATTAATAATATTTGATATTTTAATAGAGATGGGTTTTAGTTTTCGGAAATAAGAACACCCACGTTTAAAATACATGTACTTTTTTAATAATATTTAATTTTTAATAAAATTGGGTTTTAGTTTTCAGAAATAAGAACACCCACGTTTACAATACATGTGATTTTATTAATAATATTTGATTTTCTAATACAGTTGGGTTCTAGTTTTCGGAAATAAGAACACCCACGTTTAAAACACTCTGGTTTTATCAATAAAATTTTATTTTCTAATAAAGTTGGGTTTTAATTTTCAGAAATAAGAACACCCACGTTTAAAATATAAGCGATTCTATTAATAATATTTGATTTATTAATAAAGTTGGGTTTTAGTTTTCAGAAATAAGAACACCCACGTTTAAAATACATGTGATTTTTTTAATAGTATTTGACAGTTTTTTAATAAAGTTGGGTTTTAGTTTTCATAAATAAGAACACCAAAGGTTTAAAATACATGAGATTTTATTACTAAAATTGTATTTTTTTTAATAAAGTTGGGTTTTAGTTTTCAAAAATAATAACGTAAACGTTTCAATACATTTGGTTTTGTTAATAATATTTGATTTTCTAATAAAGTTGGGTTTTAGTTTTCAGAAACAAGAACATCCATGTTTAGAATACATCTGATTTTATTAATAATATTAATTTTTTTTAAAATAAAGTCGTGTTTTAATTTTCAGAAATATGAACAACCACGTTTAAAATACATGTGATTTTATTAATAATACTTGATTTTTTAATAAAGTTGGGTTTTAGTTTTCAGAAATATGAACACCCCCCTTTAAAATACATCTAATTTATTAATAACATTTGATATTTTAATAAAGTTAGGTTTTAGTTTTTAGTTTGGGTTTAGTTCTCTTCTGAATTTTCTCAATGGAAAAGAAATAAGTTAAGTTACAGATCAGTTCTAATTTTTTCCAAAGAAAATAAAAAGGTTCCACTTCAGTTCTGTTTTTCTCATAAATATGAAAATTTAAACTTCTGTTCCAAATTATTCATAGAATATAGAAAAAATTTATACTTTGATTGTGAATATTCGCCATGAAGATAAAGAGTTCCACTTTAATTCTGAGTTTCCTCAAAGAAGTGCAAAAATGTTCAAGTTCTCTTCTGAAGATAAAAAATTCCACTTTAATTCTGAGTTTTCTCATTAAAGTGAAGAAAAGTTCAAGTTCTCTTCTGAATTTTCTCAAAGAGAAAATAAGTTAGAGATCATTTCTAATTTTTCCAGAGAAAATAAAAAGTTTCCACGTCAGTTCTGATTCTTCTCAAAGAGTGAAAAATAATTTAATTTTCTGTTCTAAATTTCTCGTAAGAGATAGGAAAAAGTTATACTTTGACTGTGAATATTCGCCATGAAGATAAAGAGCTCCACTTTAATTCTGAGTTTTCTCAAAGAAGTGAAAAAATGTTCAAGTTGTCTTCTGAATTTTCTTAAAGAAGAGAAAAAAAGTTAGCTTAATTCTGAATTTTACCAAAGAAGAGAAAAAGTTCCACTTCACTTCTTAATTTTTGAGACATGAAAAAAATTTAAAAGTTATGTTCTAAATTTCTCCGTAGAAGATAGAAAAGTAGTTACAGTTGAATTCTGAATAGGTTTTAGGAGGAATATTAAGAAAGGAACTTGTATTGAATTTTTAAGGTTAATTTAGACTAGGTTACGTGCACGCACGTTATGTCATTCTAAGACATGTAAAAAAAAGTTGAAATAAAGTTATCATGTTAAAAAAATAAAAAAGTTAAAAAAATAAACTTAAAACAAAGTATAAAAATGGGGGACGGGTCCAAAAAGCTGGAGAGAGGGGACCCCTTGGAGGTTGGGGAGAAGGGGACCCTTGGAGGTTGAGGCCCCAGCTTTATTAGAAAATCAAATATTATTAATAAAAACAGATTTTTTTAACTTTCTGTGCTTCCTCTTCTTTTTGTGTTCTCAATAATAAGTGGTGATACATCACTTAATGGATAGAATCAAACCGGTTATTGTTTCCTTTTCGTACTCCTGAAAAAAAAATCAATCCTGTTTCTTTCTTCTATTTTTTTATCTAAGACTCTTTGCTTATTTGTAATCTCATTTTCCCTATTTCTCTATTATTACTTCACTTTACTACCTATCTATCTTACCTCTTACTCGACGTTCCATAGCATCCCACTTTTAAAATTATTCACATACATAATTATTTTTCTCCTAGTACATTTTATCTACCTCTTTCCTAAAAACCTTTTTTTTCATTTATACGATTCTCCATCCATTAATTTACCATACAACAATTTCAAAATTCTCATTCTAGCTACCCACGGTGGCAAGAAACTGCTCCCATTCATTAGGCCTATAACATATAACATTAAAATACGAATTTACAATGCATATACTTTTTTGTACTTTAAAATATATTCACCTTTCTTATAACACTTTAAAACACTTCTCACTATATTTTCATAAATAAAAGAAAAAATTAAAAATATAACACCTTTTTTTTAATACATCACATTTCAACACACTCTACTCTCGCTGGGCCTTGCGTTTTAGGTAGCTACAATAATCTTCAATACAATTCCCAAAAATCAAATACTTCAAAAAATCCAGGTGAATCGTATCCCACTCAACATATCAAATAAATTCCACTAGTTAAAAATAAATTCCAAACAAACATGAAAAAATCACCAAATATAAAATCTATAATCTAAAAATTCATGAAATCCTATACTATAACTATTCAATTAGATTTAAATCTTACCTAATGAATAAAATTAAAAATACTGCACAAATACTGAAGTTAACTATTATAATCTGAAAATTCTAATTAAACTCTAAAATCAAACACTTCATTAAAAGTTCGAAATATTTAACTTAAAATCTGCTCTTATTCCATATACCAAAATTGAAAACTTCATTTTCTAATCTTCTACCTAGATCCTTACGACAAAATGAAAAAACAAAAACATACAAATGTAAAACCTTAAACCCTTAAACCCTATAAAACAGATTTATTTTAAACGTGGACGTTCTTATTTCTGAAAACTAAAACCCAACTTAATTAAAAATAATTAAATATTATTAATAAAATCACGTTTATTTTAAACGTGGGTGGTCTTACTTCTGAAAACTAAAACCCAACTTTATTAAAAAATCAAATATTATTAATAGATCACATGTATTTTAAAAGTGGGTGTTCTTATTTCCGAAAACTAAAACGCAACTTTATTAAAATATCAAATATTATTAAGAAAATCATAAGTATTTTAAACGTGGATGTTCGTATTTCTTGAAACTAAAACCCAACTTTATTAAAAAAATCAAATGTTATTAATAAAATCAGATGTATTTTAAACTCGGATGTTCATATTTCTGAAAACTAAAACCCAACGTTATTCAAAACCTGCAAAAATGTACCCAATGAGGCCTTGGATCGTCCCCCACCACCAGAAAATTTTAAAGTTAATCATAGGTTTCATACAACATACACCTATGAACAGCTCTGAAACCTAGCTCATAAAAGTGCGAAATAGTAAACCAAGCATCCCAAATCAGACAACATTTACCTACGAAAGGCTAGGAAATCTAGCTCAGCAAAGTCCAAAATAGCAAACTAGACATTCCCAAATCATAAGTTTCATGAATCCCACACCTACGAAAGGTTAAGAAACCTAGTTAAAAAAAAGTCTAAAATAGTAAATCAAACGTCCTAAATAATAGATTTCAGACAACATACACCTATGACAGGCTAGGAAACCTAGGTCAGAAAAGTGCGAAATAGTAAACCAAGCACCCCAAATCATAAGTTTCAGAAAACACACATCTACAAACGTTAAGAAATCTTACTTAAACATGAATTTCTTATGCTTTAAGTATGTTTTATGCCATTTTAAGACATGTAAAAAAGTTGAAATAAAATAAACGTGTTTAAAAAATATAAAAAGCTTAAATGTGTATTTTTTACGCTTTAAGTATGTTTATGTCATTCTAAGACATATAAAAAAATTGAAATAAAATAAATATGTTAAAAAAAAGTTCAATAAAATAAACTTAAAAATAAAGTATAAAAAATGGGGGAATGGGCCCAAGAAGTTGGAGGGAGGGGAACCCTTGGAGGTTGGGGAGAGAGGACCCTTGACGTCGGGGTTTAGGTCCCAACTTTATTAGAAAATCAAATATCATTAATAAAAGCAGATGTATTTTAAACATTGACATTCTTATTTCTGAAAACTAAAACCCAATTATACTACAAAAAAAATCAAATATTATTAATAAAATCACATGTATTTTAAACCTTTGGTGTTCTTATTTATGAAAACTAAAACCCAAGTTTATTAAAAGATCAAATATTATTAATAGAATCACATGTATTTTAAACGTGGGTGTTCTTATTTCCGAAAACTAAAACCCAACTTTATTACAATATCAAATATTATTAATAAAATCATATGTATTTTAAACGTGGGTGTTCGTATTTCTTGAAAGTAAAACCCAACTTTATTTAAAAAAATCAAATGTTATTAATAAAATCAGATGTATTTTAAACTGGGATGGTCATATTTCTGAAAAATATAACCAAGCCTTATTAAAAAATATGCAAAAATGTACCCATTAAGGCCTTGGATCATCCCTCACCCCCCAAAAATATTAAAGTTAATCATGGGTTTCATACAATATAAACTTATGAACGGCTATGAAACCTAGCTCACAGAAGTGCAACAACCCAAATCATAAGTTTCATGCAACACATACCTATGAAAGGTTAAGAAACCTAGCTAAGAAAAGTCTAAAATAGTAAACCATACACTCCAAATCATAGATTTCATACAACACACATCTACGACAGGCTAAAAAACCCTGGTAAGAAAAGTGCGAAATAGTAAACCAACCACCCCAAATCACAGGTTTCAGATAACACAAATCTGCATACGTTAAGAAATCTAGCTTAAATGAGGATTTATTATGCTTTAAGTATGTTTTATTTCATTCTAGGACATGTAAAAAAGTTGAAATAAAATTAGCATGATAAAAAAATAAATCATGTTAAAAAATTTTTGGGTTGGGCCCACAAAGTTAGATGGAGGGAGGTTGGAGCCACTTGGAGGTTGGGAGAGAAGGGACCTTGATGGTTGTGGTCCTTGATGGTTCAAATTCATAATCGTCTCACTAATCCCATATCGTGTACTTGTCTATTATAGAGACCATAGCCGAGAAGTAAAGCTATTTCAAGTCACGTGTCTCAAACTGTTTCACCCCAAATAATCCCCTAAAATGTCAATTAATCTCTGACGTTTCCACTGTTCTGGCAACTGTGCAAAGATACATTTTAAACATACCATCATCTCAGACTTACCTTAACTGTTATGCGTTTTTAGCTCTTTTATCCCTTTCATACAATCCAATCAAAAATATGAATAATATCTAACTTTGTTTCTCCCCTATGAAAGTTCTACTTCAAGAATATTATTTACTTTAATTCGATAATCAGATAAGAGGATTTTATAAACAATGTCCCATGGACAAATTGTGTCCGCAGATAATATGGTACTTTGATTACAGCAAAGATATTACGTAAAATTCAATGCTGAAATTCCAAGGGAAATCAAATTCCCGGAAATCTGCTCTGATGTCACTCCCGTTAGTATTTCTAGCTATGTGATTGGCTTAGAAAGAGGATTTGGTCTTGTATAGTTAGTATTGTAGCCCTCTGATAGAAAAGGCGTATGATCTTGTTATCCTCGTTGTATTCAATGAGCGTTTTGCGTCACTCTCGTTAGTATTCAATGACCATATATGGACTCCCGTTAGAATTAGATACACACCCTCTACCAGAGAGAGAGAGAGAGAGAGAGAGAGAGAGAGAGAGAGAGAGAGAGAGAGAGAGAGAAAGTGAGAGAGGGAGAGAGAGAGAGAGAGGGGAGGGAGAGGGAGAGATAGAGAGGGAGAGAGAAAGAGAGAAAGAGAGAGAGAGAGAGCCTTTTTGCAAAGACTTTTTGTTTTCTATGTACTTCTAAAAAGGGGAGACGTGGTGGAAGAGCAAGGCAAGTAGGGTATTGAATCCCAAAAATTGCATTCAAATATTTTCTATCTAGTATATTCTGACTCTGTAGTCTTTTTTCCTTCTTCAGCCCTTCCCCACCAAAATGAGTGGAATCTACTTTAAAATGAAATTTTTGCCTCGATTTAGCGGAAAGACCAGTAGATAAAAAAAAAAATCATGACCAATTTGAATTTCTACTTTATAAATTAAAAATAGATATGAGGTGTTATTAACGTAATATTTTTCGTTTTAGGCCACTCAAGGAAACGTGAAAAGTGTAACATCGGAATGCAAACCTTGACTAATTTATAGCCGTCGATATGTCTATAAGGAAGAAAGAGAAATAATGCACCTTAAAATCAAACAACTTAATGAATTGAGTAAAGGATGCTTATTTTCCTGAACGGCTAAATAACTTAGGCCTATATTTTTTGGGGCTTTTAACCCTGCTTGTCTTCAGAATTATCCGTTGATTCCTCCTTCTCCCCTTAACAGTTAGATTAGACCTGTGCAATATTATAATTTGACCAATGAAATACCATAGGCATCAAATCATTCAAATAAAGCTTCCAAGTTGTTTTAGTTGATAGTATTTTGGTCCTATTAGAGTCAAAATCTGCATTTTTTTGGCTAAAAATGGCCTGGAACGGAAATATTTGTGACGCAGTCTCACCTTACTTATTTAATTAAAAAGGCACTGAAACTCCAAGTTTTCATTCGAATAAGCATACTTCTAATGCTCTACCGTCACTGAGTCGATACAATCACCATAGTGAAATAGAGAGAAAGAGAGATACAGAGAGAAACAGAGTTAAAAAAATTAAAAACAGCAAACATAAACCTCCTCAAGAAAATTAAAAACAGATAAAGGATGGAAATGTCCGTTCTAGGGTTCTTGAAGTCGTTGATTTTCATCAAGAGCCTTTTACTTGGGCCGTTTCCTCCCTCTTATGAAATTATGAAAAATTTTTTATGGATTAAGCAATTTTTCTCTTGTTTATGTTACTGTAAACTTAATAGGCTTTACATATTTAGAGGCAGCATACAAATTAAATTCTTTTGGTGCATACGATGTTTTCCGGCCACTATTGATAGACGTTGCTCAATCCTTGCAATACATTGCCACGAACGGTTTGATACAAAAAGGTTGGAGCAAAAAGACACGGGAAAAACCCCAATAGATAGCCAAAAGCACTTTGTTAGAAAACACAGTTTTGTATTCATAAAAAGTGCAAATAATGATTGCCTTCTTTTTTTTCCATGCAGTTCCGAAAATGATGTTTTTTAATAAGTTCAAGGAATCACTCTATTTAGATCCAATAACTTTGGTCTTTCGAGGAAGATCATTTAGGCAATTATCATCGATAATTTAAGACTACGTATCAGCGGCTTCGAGTCGCATTATTTCACAAAACTATTTTTAAAACTTTATTGGACTTCAGGGTGGCGAACGTAGTCTACAATTCTTATTTGTGTAACAACCCAGTATCACTGTTCTGGACCTCTGCACTTGGACAATGTCAACGCCACAGCATGAATATTATATAGTATGGAAAATTGCTATACTCCCCACTAAAAGTTTTTTAGACACATCAATCGCACACCTTTTTTCATGACTCCGACTTAGCGCGTGCGCAATGACAAATTTTACCGCATTGAGATAGAAATACAGGAGACTTGTTGAAGCTATTGCCGTGACGCCTTGAAAAACTTCCCAAACCGCGCGCTGTGACGTGTTCTATTTCTGAACCAAATTTTCCATACTGTATAATATTTTTGCTGTGATCAACGTGCATGCCAATGTAAGGTGGGTATTAGAAACTGTTCCAGAAGTGCCAATTTGAACCAGAAGGATCGTAAAGTTCTGATTTTACTCGACAAGAGTGATTTTCATTGGCTGCCAGCCACACCTTGACTAAAGGCGGAAAACACCACTTTCGTTTTCACTACCTTTACGTGAGTGGGAAAGGCCTTTGATTAGCTGAAAATGATGTTATGTGATCACGCCAATCAAATACCATTTCACCATTTTTCTGGATTAGATTTAGCACTTCCCAGTTCCCACATAGTTTCTAATTATCTGGTATAGATGTATATGGGCATTGACAGTGCGTAAGGCAGTGTTGCCACTACGAGTTTTCAAAACCTGTGAAAAAAGTGCAAAAAAACCTGTGAAATTCATCAAAAAACCTGTGACCACTTTCAGAGCGTGTTCAGGCCTTCTTACTACAGTTTACTTTTGGTACTCCGAAGTGGCAACGCTAGAACGTTACTAGCAAAAATATTTAAACCTGGGAAGATCTGCCTCCGGCCCTAAAACATGTCATGGAAAATCGAGAGGCATGCTACCTAGTGGCGTGTTCCCTGCATGACTTCTGCAGGTGTTTCCAGCTTTGACATAAAACGCTACCGATAAATTAAATGCAGTGCTTGTTCAATTTCAACAGATGGGAGAAAGATATCGTCATCGAGAATGTCAACAGAGCGAAATTTTATATCGATACCGCTACCTATCTTAGTCGAAAAGTAAAGAACCAATCATAGATATTCATTTTCACTTCGACAATTGCATTGGTTATGTGAAAAAGATGGGAGTCGTTGATCTTCGGTAGCTATTAAGGATCTGTGGGTGCGACAAGATCCGAACGTCTGCAGCAACGAAATGTCTATTTTGACCTACGATGACCTACATGGTTTTAAAGTTGAAAATAATATGTTCAATCCACATGAAAAAACGTGTGATCGCTTCCGCACGGTTTTCCACATCGTTTAATTGCACCTTAAGTTCAGTTCCACAGGATTTTCCTTAAAGACAAATGTGGGAAAATGTGGCCTTAGAAATGACTGGAGGCTATATTTAATATGGGTTGATTCTTCCTCTTCATGTCAAAGGTTTTGGCGGTGAAATTTTTTTCTTTGTTTTTGAAACCTAACTGTGGATTAGTTTTAATTCCAATTTCTTACGGGTGATTTCGGGTCACATCGAATCAAAATTAAATTACTATATATAGCTCCGTTTCTTTTAAGTTTATCTGAAATTTTTAATTTGAATTTCAATTCGCTTAATTTTTTACTCTAATTTGTTTAAGTCTAATTTCAACTTCGTAATTTTAGTTGAATTTTTGTTTGAATTTTAATTATAATTTTAATTCGATATGACCTGAAAACCTTCCTTTTTTTAAGCAAGAACGACATAGCCTATCAAACAAATTTACTGCTAGGTTTTTTTCCCTGAATCCAAAGGGGATGTTATCAATTCCTATAACATTCACAAGCACTGAACGTCATTTCGTCGACAAGGAAAATCTGTCATTTCGTCAACACGTCAACTCTTCGACAGCCGTAACATTGACACATCAGTTCATCGGCAGTCACAACCGCTACCCGTCTCAACGTCGACAACCATAATATCAACACGTCATTTCATCGTCAGTTTTTTTTAGATGAAATGACGTGTCGATGTTATGGCTGCCAACGTTGTGACGAGTATTGATTGTGACTGTCGATGAGTTGACGTGTCGATGTTATGAGTCTTATGACTGTCGACGTTGTGACTGATTTGTGTCGATAAAATGACTGATTTTGTTGATGAAATGACGCTTTTTTGTCGATGAAGTGATGGTTAGCGATCGTGACGGATTTTGTCAATGAAATGACACTTTTAATCGATAAAATGACGGTTTTTGTCGACGAAATGACGGTTTTGTCGATGAAGTGACGGTTAGCGATTGTCATGGATTTTTGGCAATATCAGTAAAAACTTTAAATTTAAATAGTTTTCTTTAATAGTTAGAGAGGCTAAGTCCCAAGGTTGAACCTTAAAAAGAACAAAGACTAAAAAAGGTTGTGGCGTGCACGAGTACCCAAAGGTCAAACCACGTCTGAACAAAATTATCAACGAAGTAAGATTGGAGGTCCCCAGATGTGCTATGCACAAACTCTAATATTATCGTTTTAGTATCTGTTTAAGGGAAGGCCGAAAGAACCTTTATGTATCACGCGAAGGATAACGTATTCCATTGCCAATTTATTTTGCTTTCAAAGTGCCGAGATGGTAGCTTGCAAGAAAGAGATATATTGAGAAAAAACAGGTAGTCAACGGAAGTAATGCCGTGTTTAGACGGACCGATTTTCAATGAAAAAGCGACCGTTTTCCATCACCATCGCTTTCAAACTTGACCATAAGAAATTGGCCGATTTTTGGCAGAGAACATGAAATATTCGGAAGTGGCAGTGAAAAATTCACAGCAAAATGTTTCAAAACTTTATCCTTCTTTTTTTATTTTCGTAATGAATATATGCTGGGTTATAGAGAAGCGCGTACCCTTGAACAAGAGTAATCAAGTCAGTAATCTTGTTTACGTAATCTGACATTTAAAATTTTTACTCTCCAATCGGCCGATTTTTTCAAAATTGACGAGCGACTACGAACTTTTTTTAGAAGAAAGTCGGCCGATTTTTTGTAAAAACGTTCTTTTTTATCGCAGAATAGTCAATTATCGACGAATAATCCGTCCGTTTAAACACGGCCTAATTACGGATTAGTAGCATAGATCAAAGATAATTTAACGGGAAGATATTGCACTGACCATTTTGGATGGCTCCGGAAAGCGTCCAGAACTCAAATTATCCAATCAGTAAATGGTGTAGCAAACCATTAATCTATGGCTCGTTCTATGGCTAAACTATGGGAAGTGTAGTAAGTGACGAAGATTTCAATAACAGATGGCTGTTGTCTTTATCCATACTTTATATATAAAGTATGGAAAGTTTGAACAATTCGTAGTAAGTGATAAATATCCAAGCCAGAAACGGCTTTAATTTTGTGTGCCAATGGACTATATGAGAATGTATTGTTATCTTCAAACGGAATTATCTCTGGCATTGACTAGTAAAGTAAAATTCTCAAGCCAGATATATTTTCAAAATAGGTTCAGTTTGATGCTCATTGTAAATGGTCATGAGTTCAATCAATCCCTTTCTTTTGATTTTTCTTTTTCTACACAGACATATACGATTTTTACTATGTAGCTGAAACCTAGTAAAGAGCGAACCTCAGCCCATAGTTACCAAAAGTTGAATAACATGCTTTAGAAAAAAATTTGGTGCGAAAAAATATTCGAATTACGCTGATTCAGGAATGGTGTCTATTCAGATTTAACATAACATTTTCTTTGTCGCAAAAACAGATCTTCCAGATTTCGCAAAAAGCCTGAAAAATGCAATGAAGCTCTACATTTATGATGAATAGATATCGTTTCCAAATCACTAAAAATAACCCGAAAATGTGAGCTCAACAAAATTGAACTTTTATCAGAAAATTAGTTCATATTAGGAATCTTTAGCACAAAAACCTGTGACTTTCTACCATTCGGCGGCAAAAACCTGTGAACCTGTGACCATCAAAAAAACCTGTGAAGTTTCACAGGAAACCTGTAACTGTGGCAACACAGGCGTAAGGGCACTGATCTAAATGAAGATTCGTTTGTGTTCCACTTTTGAAATAACCATTATACTTGGGATCATGTTCAACGTCCAGGACTTGGCGTATAGATTCCTAAAACGAATGCTGTGAGCTCTGTGATATGTTAAGATGCCTCTGGGAGGAGACAAAAATTTAATCCAAGTTTTGATATTTCATACGAGTGCTTGGACTCTACTTTCCGTATGACCATTTGATTACAAAATAATTTAGATAAATAGATCACTTAAATAAATGGGCAGTTTCTGATAATAAGCCATTTAAAACGACTAAACCATTGCACTTTGCCTCAGATCAATCAAAGTTGAAATACATTATTTTTAAAAGTAGTACCAAATTGAATGTTTAGGTATAAAACCTTTTCACAATTTCATCATCATGATGCATCCTGATCAGCACTCTTCATAATCATGAGCTCGAATCTTAATGACCGGATTTCATTTTTCAAAGTCAGGTTTTCTGCCTCAAGTTCAGCGCATCTTGTTTCCGTTTCTATTTGTCTCTCCTTTTTGCTCATTCGAGATCTTCGAGCTGATTCGTTATTTCTTCGACGTTTTTCTCTTTTTTTTTCTTCTTCATCTATAGGCGAATAATGACTTGTAGCATACTCATTGAATGCTTAAAAAAATGATATTTATTTTTTTTCAAATACAATGAATATACAAAAAACGTGCTTCCCGAAGTTTTGTTTAAATAAACATTTTTGAAGACTTAAAGTAAAAGCGTAACGCGATCATCACATATTCTATAATAATTAAATTTATGACCAATTTTAGTACCTATTTATTTTATAACTATAACTTTTTATAGCACGGCCCCTCATAGCTTCCATTTTTAGTCTGAAGACAAACCATTTTTCGGGAGGAGGCAAGAAAAAATCTAACTCCAGGCTTCAGACTAACAACTTCATGCTAACATACGACACTTAATACTTCATTTGCCTGTTTTCAAAGTATTACCTCAATCTAAAAAAAAAAAAAAATGGGAAAGAAATAAAAAAAAAATTAATATGACAGACAGATAAAGCTGAATTTTTGTCTTAAATAGAAATTGAAACCAGATGACTGCAGAAAAATATCTTGCCAAAAAATTGTAAATGGACATAAAACTTAACCACCAGATTTTTTGAAAATCAAACAATATTTCTGAAATTTGTAATATCTTTTTTTTCTTGTTTTTACTTTTAACTTCTGTTGTGTAATAACAGGCGCAGAAGCGTAATCAAACCCGTTAGAAGTCACTACATTCTAATTCTTGAAAATGAAACATAATTTGTGAATTATAGACAAGTGTGCTAAAATAAATCTCGAACATTTTTTTATTTTAACTTTTAAGCTGCAACTGCAGCCAAAAATTTCTAATCAACAAGTTTAGAAGCCCTTAAACATCATTTTTGGTTAAAATCTAGCATCACTCAAGAAGTATGTTATTAGTTCGTTTTGATCTAGGATAGTCATACTATAATTACGACCCAAGAGGCCTGGAGGTATAGCGTTATAGTTGGGTCAGAAAGAGATAAGCGTTGGAACATACGCGTACGTTTACCAAAAGGAGTGGGAGAGTGTAACACTTTTGACTCTAGGAGTCAGAGAAGGAATATCCGCACTCCTGACCAAAAAGGGTCTGAGACAAAGTGTATGCTCTGTTAACAAAAGGGGCTAGAGATAGAATGACGTATCGTTGACCGACGAAGATCAAATATGAAGCTTACACACTGTTTGCAAAAGAGAGTCAGAGACAGAGCGTAAGCACCGTTGGCCGAAGGAAGCTGGAGGCAGAGCCTACGCACTGTTTGCCAAAAGGGTTGGACACAAATCTTACGTAGCCTACCACTGATTAAAAGGGAATTGGAGATGGGGTATCTACTCTCTAATCCGAAATAGTCAACAGAAAGAACGTCCGCACTGTTGACTATAGTGGGCTTGATGTAACGTTTAGCAGTTAATTTCTGGAAAGAAATAACCACAGTTTATAGAATTAGTATAGATAATTAGATAAATAGATAATATAGATCATTCTAAAAACTGTGGAAATAACCAAGGAGACACGTCCGTGTTTACTAAGTCAGCGCTATTAAATTCAATACGATGGATTTATGAAGCCTCTGTGTTATTTGGGCTAATTGCATAATTTGAGGCTTTTCACTAAAAACATCATGCATTATATTACCTTAATAGGCATACTTTGGACCTTTTACCGTTCTGATTAAAGTAGCTGTGTCAAATTTTTTATTCGATACCAGGTGGGACGTCCGAGGAAACACGGGCCGCTGAAGGCAAGTTTGATTGTACTCAGATCGTTTCAGCCTCGAAAAGTTCATTCTTACTTTTCTGTGAAAAACCTTCCTGGAAATAATTGTTATTATTTTTTTAATTGAAATACTTTAATGTTAATTATAGGAACACTCTTAAGCTTTTCCGTTTACGAGCTAAAATTTTAGATTTTTATTTAAATGCTAAGTGAATTCTGAATCTTAGATCAAAATTTTTGACCAGCTGTAGCTTGTGCAATTTTTTTAGGTAATTGTTTGAATACAATTAGATGGAAAGCGATATTCTCAATCACACGGACTGAAAACCTTTGCACGATTGTTGTTCTTCTTCGGAGCTGAAACAAGAGCGCCATCAGAAAATTTTCCAGAAGGGACAAGTTCTTGCCAAATTTTTGTTTTTTCCAGGATCTAAACTGAACTATTTCTGATTTCCCTGTTTTGGTTAAATTTTCCTAATATCTTCACGTTCCCAGGGGAGGGGGCGTCACCCCAAGTGATTCATAAGAGCAGAAACAATCTTAACGCTCATCATGCTGGTACAATTTACCAGGGCCGCATCCAGGGGGGTAGGGGATTTGAACCCCCCCTCCCCCCGATATGTTTGTCTGACTCGTAAAAACGTAACAAAAATGGACATAAACAAATTATGTATGCGTTTTTGAGTTTTGTTTGTGTACCCCTCCCCCCCCAAAAAAAAGTTGAGTTAAACCCCCTCCGAAAAAAAATCCTGGGTACGGCCTTGCAATTTAACATAGACTTGCTTCATCTTGTTATCAAATAAAAAAAAAACAAATTTTTCCAACTGAAAGTAAGGAGCAACATCAAAAATCAAAACGAACAGAAGTTATTACGTCATGTATGGAGAAGGTCAGAAATGGTGCTTACACTAGGAGGCTGGGGGCGGAGCCTACTCACTGTTTGCCAAATGGGTTGGAGATGATTTGTACGTGCTACTGACTAAAAGGGAATTGGATCTTTAACTAAAAAATCTTTCCCCAGGGGCTGTCAGGGGGGGGGGGGGTCAGGATATCTCCTAAGGCATAATTTTTTGGCCTATCAACTATGCTGAACCTAATGGCTACCTCAAAATTTTGATCAGGCAATCTTAAGAAAATAAGGGGCACGGGAGGGGGCCTTCTTGCCCTCCAATGTTTTGGTCCCTTACAAAGGGCACTAGAACTTTAAAATCTGTTTGAATGAACCTGCTTTCGATATGCTAGGGCCATTGGGTCGATACGATTACCCCTTGAGAAAAAAAAGAAAAGAAAAACAAATAAACACGCATCCGTGATCTTTCTTCTGGCCAAAAATACAAAATTCCACGTTTTTGAAGACAGGAGCTTAAAACCTTTACAATAAGGTTCTCTGATACGCTGAATCTGATGGTTTCATTTTCATTAAGACTCATTGACTTTAAGGGGGTGTTTCCCCTTTGTATCAAAAATCACTCCCATTTTCTCAGGCTCGTAGCCCTTGATGGGTGAGACTAAAGTTAATGAAACTTATATATTTGAAATCAGCAACATAAGCTGATTCTTTTGATATGTCTATTGGCATCAAAATTCTGCTTTTTAGAGTTTCAGTTACTATTGAGCCGGGTCGTTCCTTACTTACAGTTTGTTACCACGAACTGTTTCATTAATTATTCTTTTCTTACGTTCTGTTGTCGGAAATGTTTCATGTTTAAATTAAAGCACGCAAAAGATTTTTTTGGTAAATAGCATAGGTCTACCTAATCCTTCAAAAATGATATATTTGATGTTTTCTAAAAAATAGGACATTTCTTTAGTATTTTTTTCTATTTTAGCTACGGAAATACTTAAAACCTGCCAAACAATTAAAATTGCATGCTACAATACTGGTTAATAGTTGTTTCCATTATATCCTCCAACTAAATATTTTGGATTTCTCTTAAAAGTAACGGAGACCAAGAGCCCTTTTTGGTGGTCTTGTGACACACGCCAGACTTATGAGCCTTAGATTTATACAATTTTAAGTTTACAAAATTTGTACGAAACTAAAATTTGCTTCTTCTGGCATAATCAGGGCTATACGCGTGGTTTATGAAAGAACGTTTTATCTTATTTTCCTGATATTGATTTGCAACCTAAAGTAACAATTGGGAAATGCTTCTAATTAATAAAAGAAAGAAACAAAAAAGTTAAACATACCATTTCAATTTCTGGGCTGTGAAATCATTCAAAAATAATATATATGTTGTCTTCTTAAAATAGGGATTGTTTTTCATTCAGTGTCCTAATGGAATTAGACTTTAATTAGTTTCAGATGCCTAAATTTGAACATACTAATTTGAGGTTAAACGACCTACACAAACCTACTAGAAGCACATGCTGTTTCTGAAACATCTCAATTAGCTAGTGTCTGTGCCAAGCCATAGACACACCTTTTAATAAAATTATGTTTTATAAATTACAAATAGCTTTTTGTTGGTTTAGCGTCGCACTTGTACTACTAAAGAGGAAAATTGAAATGACAAGAACAAAAGTGCAGCCAAGGTTTTCAACGCCCGGAGATAATGTTAGCTCCCCCCCCCCCTTCCAGGATCACTTGTATTTTTTCAAAGTATTGACAAAACGAAAAAAAACTCAGTTTGGCACCCCTTAGAGGTGGTACTCAGGAGTACCCTTAGCCCCCCTGCCTCTTTAGCTATGCCACTGGACAAGGAATCGATTTGAATAGCCTATATCAATGCTAATTTGACCCTAACTCTTTTCTACTGATACTATTTTTCGATTCTTTTTCCAGATTTGTCATGCAGATAGGAAACAGCTATTGCAAGCTGCCTTATTTTCAAGTTTCAAAAAATAAGCCTTAAATCTTTACTCTGACTGGTTAATTATAAATTTTTACTCTTGAAAGTTTACAATGTTCAATTCAACAAATTAAAAACGGGATACACTATTGGTCCTGTTATTGTGCTTAATTTTGATTTTATCTACTAGTGTGATCACAATGTCGCTCAGGACTTACAAGAACTTACATGACGATGAAGACTGTCGGTCAAAGCTCACTTGACGTTTTGGTGGTGTTTGACATAAGGGACTTTGACTGCTAGGAATCATTCGGGCAGGACTGACTGTTATTGCTTCATTTGCGCGCACGGTGTATCCTGAAAAAATATATCCCTACTGTAATAGGAAACCTCTAATTCTAATTTCGTTCTATCTGAGATATAGAGGCAGCTGAAAGACTATGGGCCATCTTTCGTAAAGGTGAACAACCATTAGTACTCATGAAACAGGAGGAATTTCTTTGGATTTGGATACACTGCACTCATACACCCCCTAAAAATAATCTTAACTATTTTCTTCCTTCACAGAACAGGCACAAGCTGCAATGCATCAAAATATCATAACTAGCCATTAATGTACAGCCCATTAAGGGTCGTCGATACATTTATATATCAAATACGGATAAGACAGGATATCTCTCCCGTCAAAAATACGGATACGGAGACATACGGATATCTCTCCTGTCAAAAATATTGCCTCTAATAGTGATTAATTTAAAAAAATCAAATTTTCCCGAGGGAAGTAAAGAGCGAAGTTAAAACTTATATCGGACAAAAATTGTTACTTCACAGCCTATCTAACATATATCAATAAAACTAGTACAAATAAATCAACAAATTATATTTCTCTAGGTTTCTAGGATTATAGAAAACTAGCACTTTACTCAAAACACAAAAGTCAAGCATAAAAAAAGGAATATTGATTTAGGAGTTAAATTGAGTATGTAGCCTGACACCAATACACTATCCTTTAAAGTTTTTTATAGTCTTACACCAGTTTTGACATCAGTAACTTTCAGTATACAGAAATATTGGTTGATTTATCAGGAAGCATTTTGATCTCGCCAGCTATAATTCCAATAGTGAGCAATATAGCCTATAATCTCAACTTGTAAGAAATATGCTTAAGTTTTATTTGAAATGAAGATCAAACAAGATATAATATGAACTCTGGAAATCCGGTTATTTCTCTCTAAACAGCATTGAATTTCAAGCTATGATACAAATTCTAAAGCTAGTCTACAGTCCGAATACTTTCAAGATGGCTTTACTTCGAACTTGCCTACAAACTAACCATGACATGTCCTTCTCAGAACCAAAACGAACTGAGCCTGAGCAGTTCGTGTCCATGTCCTTGAACTGAGCCATTGTGCAGAAGTGATACCAAATTAAACGAAAAAAAAAAAACAAATTAAAGCAACAATACCAAAAGACTTTATTTTTTATTCCGTAAAAATGTCTTTAATTGGCTTGCTTTTACTGTGCCAAAACGTCTATATTATTTTGTGTTTTCAGTAAAGCGCTAGTTTTCTTTAATCCTAAAAAAATAGGGAAACATAATTAGTTGGTTTATTTGTACTAGTTTTATTGATATATGTTTGATAGGCTGTGAAGTAATAATTTTTGTCCGTCATAAGTTTCAACTTCGCTCTTTACTTCCCTCGGAAAACTTTGATTTTTTTTTTCAAATTAATCTTTATTCGTTTTTGATTAAAACTCAATGTAGAAACAACGCTGCCATGATCTTTTTTATTTATACGGAATGATGTATGTTGGTTTTAATTTTAATATCACTCCTTAGCTTCACTTGAAAACTTATTTTTTTAATATAATTTCTGATTATCACTGATTTAGGGGAGATTGAGGGACGTCCCTTCTCCTCAATTAAATAAAAAAACAGGTTTTTTTTTAACTGAAAGTAAGGAACGAAGTTAAAACTTAAAACCAACAGAAATTATTCCGTATATGAAAGGGACTGCCCCCTCCTCAACGCCTCACTCTTTAAGCTAAAGTTAGACTCTGTCTCACAACTTTGTTTTTTAAAACAATAAAAAACTCTAGCGTAAAGAGCAAGGCGTTGAGGAGGGGGCAGCCCCTTTCATATGCGGAATAATTTCTGTTCGTTTTAAGTTTTAACGTCGTTCCTTACTTTCAGTTTAAAAAACTTGTTTTTTTTATTTAATTTTTGAACATTTTTGAATTAATGCAGGTTTTGATTTTGGCTCACCGTAAATGAATAATTAAAACAAAATTTGCATATTAATTTTACTTTTATTTGGTTAAATGGCTTTCTCGAAACTTGTTTAATTTTATTTACGAACGTTTTTATTAGTAATAAATATACGTAACTTACGAATTAAATTACGTAACGAACTTCTATATTCATATATTTGTAATATGTATATTATGGGGTTCACTCCCTAGTCAATACCTTGCTCTTTAAGCTACAGTTCGAATTATGTTCCAATTCTATAAAAATGACCGCTTAATCACAAAGGCCGTTAATTAGAATAATTAGCTGTTATGAAAGTACTAAAAAATCTTTGGCTTAAAGAGCGAGGTATTGACTAGGGGGTGAACCCAATCATATATGTAATATTTTCTGTTCGTGTTAAGTTTTGATGTTGCTGCTTCAGTTGAAAAACTTGTGTTTTTTTAATTTAATTTCTGATCTTTTTTAAATAATGCTGGGAAATCCGGCTTCCCCTTCATAGCAATGTCCCTTCCCCTTGCAAAATTCCTTCGTGGAAAAATCCTCCCACATAACCCCAGACCCCCCCCCCCGATACCAGAAAAAAAAACATAAAACGTCTGTATACTTCCCAATGATCAATACTATATGTTAACAATGGGTAAAGTTCAGAACTTTCAGCCTTCCCCCTGGGGACTTCGGGGGATTAAGTCATCTTAAAAGACATATTTATCATATTTTAGACCATGCTGAACAAAATGGCTATCTCGAAATTTTGATCGGGTGAGTTTGGGAAAAAAATAAGCGTGAGAGGGGGCCTAGATGCCCTCCATTTTCGGTCACTTAAAAAGGGCACTAGAACTTTTAATTTCCGTTCCAATGATTCCTCCCACGATATTCTAGGACTACTGGGTCAATACGATCATCCCTGAAAAAAAAAACAGAAAAAAACTAATAAACACGCATCTGTGATCTTTCTTCTGGCAAAAAATGCAAAAATTTACATTTTTGTATATAGGAGCTTGAAACCTCTATAGTAAGGTTCTCTGATACCCTGAATATGATGGTGTGATTTTCACTGAGGTTCTGTATTTTTTAGGGGGTCTTTTCCCCTTTTTTCGAAAATCAGCCAAATTATCTCAGGCGCGTTGCTTTTGATGGGTAGGACTAAACTTGATGAAACTTATATATTTGAAATCAGCATTAAAATCTGATTCTTTTGATGTATATATTGGCACCAGAATCCCATTTTCTAGAGTTTCGGTTACCATTGAGCCGGGTCGCTCCTTACTTACAGTTCGTTACCACGAACTGTTTGATTACCGCCGTTAGGACTAGCACACAGGCTTCATCGCATAGTGAAGTTTGAAGGTTCAATTCAAAACTGTTGATCATTCAAGCTTAATTTTTCGTAGATTTTTCGTTGAAAAGTTTTTTAGTTTTAGTTAATTTATATTCGCAATAATCATTTACTTTTATGATTAGTGGCGATTTATGAAACTTACTAAAAGGGCTTGGAGGGGGAGTATACGTGAGAAGCTCTTATAAGCCTTCAGTTAAGGGCTTTGGACCGTAAGCATTGCAATGGTACCATTTTATGCTTCCCAACTCTTCCACTTAAGAAGTGGCACTAAAAGTACCGTTTTTAGTTCTTTATGGCACTTATGGATAGTAAAATTCATAAAAAAAGCACGTAGATATAAGTAATAGGTTTAAAATAAGCCTTCCCGGGATACGCTTTAAGAATGAGTGCATCACATTTATAAAAATAGTGAATTATCTGAAAAGTAATCATAAGAAGGGACAAACCATGATTGAAAAAAAATCCAAGCAGGAATCGGAAACAGGATAATCTAATTTAAAGTCCAGTGTTGTATTAATAAAATCACGCTTCTAATAATCTAACTTAATATATTGGTGTTTGTAGGACTTTAATTGCGTAGCTTATTAAGGGGGCCTGGAGGAGGAATATGTGGAAGGTGCTCTTGCAAACGTCCAGTTAAGGGTCTTGGACCATAATTATTTCAATGACACCGTTTTATACTTCCAAGATTTTCAACTTAAGAAGTGGAACCAAGAGTGTTGTTTCCAGTGCTATATCTCACTTACGAATGGTAGAATTGATAAAAAGCACGTAGATGTGAGTAAAAGATTTCAAATGAGCTATTAAACATGACTCTAAAAAGTTGTGGTAGCCCACTAACCCCAGGTTTTTCCCTTGAGACATGGCACCGAAAGTGCCGTTTTAATGCCATTTGAAACTTGCAGGTGATTGAACTTATAAGAAAAACGTATGTATGAGCAATATTTTTTTTATATGAGTTATCAAAAATCTATCTACGATGTTTTCGTAGACTGCTGGCCCCACCCCTTGAGAAATGGCATGCAAAGTGCTTTTTTTCGTGTCATATGGCACTTGCAGATGGTGGTAATTTATATAAACCACGTACACATGAGAAACAGCGCTTGAATGAGCTCTTAAGCATCTATCTATGATGTTCTAGTAACCCGCTAGGCCTGGAAAAAAAGAAGAAAAAAATACCGTTTTAGCGTTTTTTTTAAACTTTTAGTTACTATGCGCTGTGGTTCGCTCTTTACTAGGTTGCAGCTAATGCTTCAGCCATGACGAAGAGTTCATTGTAAATTGTCCCAAGAAACTAGCTAACATTGACATCTGTGAAATTTAATAGATGGTAGAATTTGTAAAAAGTAAGTAAATATAAGCAATAGCTTTTAATTGAGCCATTAAACATGTATTTACAATGGTGTGGTAGCCTGCTAACGTTGCAGTAGCTTACTAGTGAGCAGACGATTTATGAACCTCATTAAGGGGGCTGGAAGGGGGAGTGTATGGGAGGGGTTCTTGTAAACCTCCAGCTAAAGGTTCTGGAACATAACTATTACTACAGTACTTGTTTTGTACTTCAGAGCCCTTCTACTTAAGAACTGGCACTAAAAGTGTTATTTTCAGTGCTATATCGCACATCCCAAGCGTAGAATCAATAAAAAGCACGAAGATATGAGCAATAGCTTTCAAATGAGCCATTAACATAACTCTTAAAAGTTCTACTAGCCCAATAGCCCCAGCTTTTCCACTTGAGACATAGCACCAAAAGTGCCGTTCTTAGTGCCATTTGGAACTTGCAGATGGTGGAGTTTATAGGAAGAACGTGTATATGAGCAATATATTTTTAGGAGCTATAAAAAATCTGTCTACGATATTCTGGTAGCCTGCTAGCGCCACCCCTTGAGAAATGGCACAAAAAGTGTCATTTTAGTGCCATATGGCACTTGCAGATGGCAAAATTTATAAGAAGCACGTAGATATAAGAAATTGCTTTTGAATGAGCCATTAAGCATCTATCTATGATGTTCTGGTAACCCGCTAGGCCTACTGAAAAAAAGGGAGACAGATCAGTGCTACCAATGCAACTAAGTGATTTTCCTTGTTGTACAATGAGGGCGACTGTAATTTCCCTAAACAAGGTTTTCGCCCATGCTGAATGAAATGGTACACTTTTCATTCTGATCTGACGTCATTTCCGAGGCTTTCAGGCTGTGTTTTCGAAATCACCATAAATTTCTTTTCGCAATAAATTTTTACTTTTACGACGAACCGAAATAATAGTTATAATTCCTGAGTCAGTGTCAGATGGCATTTTTTTCACTCGGCAGTTTTTTTTCAAAACGCAGTTTTTAACTAATGGTTACTATGGACTGTTGTTCACTCTTTACTAGGTTGCAGCTACCGCTGCAAAGCTGCAACCATGATTGGCCGCCCGCAATTATTTTCGGACGGCCTTTATATTTTCATGCACAGAGGGTTTTTGCTTGTTTGCCAACAAAGTATAATCACCTACGGAACAAGTACTGACAAAACCTATCCTCTCCACACAAAAAAGTGACACTTTGTATACCTATGCGAACCTGGCAACCAAAGTATAATCACCTACGGAACAAGAACGTCATTCGTCGCCTGAATCACGCTCTAGCATACTTATTGGCCGGAGGAAAGTACTTTGGCTCGGAGCGATTACGTAGTACAAAATTTTGCGTCTAGAGGCGCTGAGGTAAGCGGGGTCACTTTTAGAGAGTTTTGTCAGTACTTGTTCCGTAGGTGATTATACTTTGTTTGCCAAGCAAGATTCATTTAGTCGCCATTGGATATTAGGTGCATTTAACTCCATGCACTTCAATTAACCAAATATCTAGGTTAAGCATCTCTTATAAGCTTAGCTAATACCCATGAGCCCCATCTGTATTTAATTTAACAGTTGTTGTATAAGTGTCCATTAATTTGCCATGAAAGCTTAAAATTAACAAAGTAACTTAATTGTGCCTACGGTCAATATATCGAATCGGTTTTTAAAGCAAATAGAAAAAAAATACTTCAATTAATATTTTACCTACATTGTATTTTGCCCACAATCTGGGTTGCCCACGATCTTTCTTTATTTTAAATTTTCACTTCGAAGCAGTGCTTGCACTTCTCTAATGTGGGAATGATGTTAGCTCATTGAGTTAATATCTTAAGTGGGTTGTATCAAACAGTTCGTCGTAAAGAACTGTAAGTAAGGAGCGACCCGGCTCAATAGTAACTGAAACTATAAAACACAGAATTTTAATATCAATAGATAAATCGAAAGAATCGGATTTTTATGCTGCTTTTAAATATATAAGTTTCATCAAGTTTAGTCTTACCAATCAAAAGTTACGAGCCTGATAAAATTTGCCTTATTTTCAAAAAGGGGGGAAACATCCCCTAAGAGTCATAGAATCTTAATGAAAACCACACCATCAGATTCAGCATATCACACAACCCTGCTGTACAGGTTTCAAGCTCCTATCTGCAAAAATGTGGAATTTTGTATTTTTGGTCAGAAGAAGATCCCGGATGCGTGTTTATTTGTTGTTGTTTCTTTTTCAGGGGTGATAGTATTGACCCAGTTGTCCTAGAATCGGGCAACATGGCTCATTCAAACGGAAATTAAAAGTTCTAGTGCCCTTTTTAAGTGACTAAAAATATTGGAGGGCAACTAGGCCCCCTCCCACGCTCATTTCTTCCCAAAGTTACCGGATCAACATTTTGAGATAGCCATTTTGTTCAGCATAGTAAAAAAAAATTAATAGCTATGTCTTTGAGGACGACTTAATCTCCAACAATCCCCAGGGGAAGGGCTGCAAATTATAAACTTTGCCCATTGTTTACATATACCATTGATTATCAGGAAGTTTACATTTTTAGGGGGATTTTATCTGGTGGGGGGAGGGGGTTTCTTTGGAGGATCTTTCCATTGAGAAATTTTTCATGGAGGAAGAGAATTTTCCATGAAAGGGGGGTGCCAGTTTTCCCAGCATTATTTAAAAAACTATCAGAAATTAAATATAAAAAAAACAAGTTTTTTCAACTGAAAGTAACGAGAAACATTAAAACTTAAAACGAACAGAAATTATTACGTATTTGAGGGGGTTCACTCCCTCAGCAATGCCTCACTCTTTACGCTAGAGTATTTTTAATACTTTTAAAAGAGGTATTTATCCTAATTAAACGGCCTTTGTGATTCAGGGGTCATTCTCAAAGAAATGGAACAAAATTAGAACTTTAAAATAAAGAGTGAAAATCAAAGGCTCGCGTAAAAGTATCAGTTACGAATTACCTCTAGACCTAACGCGTCGTCTTAAAGAACTTTTCGCGTACGGATATAGCCTATGCACTTCTGCTACTCCGTAAGTGAAATTGGCTCAAACCAGAGCTATTTCAAAAGGGATTACATTTGGCTTGAAGCTAAGAAAAATTCGAAAGCGAAAAACTGGACGCGTGTAGAGGATACCTGATTAGATCCGTTTAAAATCTCGATTAGCGCGTCTAAAGCGTTCGTCCCCTCAATTGTCAATGAAAATTGATCTTTGTTGTTTAGGTTAGTACATTGGACTTGAAATCAGGAAAACATGGTTTGCTTTGTGGCGTCGCTGGTATTTCCTTACATTATCTCGTCTGGTTCCTTCTTTTGTTTTTACTATCCTTTTGGGGTATTTACTGTTATATTTATTATAATATAATTATGCTCCTGCAGGTGGGTGTGTTGATCTTCAAATTATTCCATCGATGAACTCTTATCTTTATTATTGTTTGTCTTTTATTTTTACCTTATCTTTCCTTACTTTTTTCAAGTATTCTTATCTCTATTATATTACTTTTTTCCTTTTTTCCTCTCCACTATTCATTATTCAGATTCAGTTTTTCCGGCTTTTCTTTTTTGTTTTTCACTTTCGTGTGTGCCCAACAATGAGTTGGGCGTTACCTTTGTCCGTATGCCATAACTCTGCTCTGATGTTGACAACCTTTCGTCTGGTGAGTTTAGTCACAGAGCGGATCTACCATCCACCATAGGTAAAATAATGACCTCTTTTGGTGACCAGGGTGGTATCAACTCATTGGGGTTTGTTGAGTTACAAAATAATCCTTTAGATACTAAAAGTATAATTCAGTTGGAAGTAGAAATCAGAAGAATAATGATACTAATTCGGCTATTGAAAGTATGTTTCGCAATCAAATGGTTCTGCCTTCTCTAAACCAGATGGTATTTCCTCTATACTTCATCTTAACATTCAGAAACTTCGCTCATCTTTCGATGAGCTGAAACGGATCTTCAGTGGTGGAACTCTTCATATTATTGGATTATGAGAAACTTTCCTGAATTCCAATAAGGATACGCTTTTAGATATTCCAAGATAAGGGATGAAGAGGCTGAACTGGAAACAGGAAATAGCGAGGAAACAGTGAGTGATGGCTTTGCTCTTCATATTGCCAATCGTCTTGCATACAATGTCCGAAGTGATCTGAGCAGAAATGAGGAAGGAATATTTGAATCCCTTTTTATTGAGCTTAAATCAGGGTGTAAGAATTTAGCTGTGGGTTTGATTTACGGGTCCCCTAGTGGATCTGTTCCTTCGCTTATGACAATTCTGGGAGAGACTTTGGACTTCAAAGTATCCCTGTGAACGTCAAAGTATCCTTATGGAGGACTTCAAGCTCAACCTGCTGGGTCAAAATTCTGTTTCAGCTATAAATTTTTCGTCGATGATGCTCTCCCTGGGAACTTTACCTTCAGTTTATATACCAAACCGAGTTACTGAGACGTATGCGTCTTTTATATAGAATATTTTTTCTCACTAAAAGTCTTAGATAATTCGGTGCTGGTTAGTGGTATTTCTGATCATTCTCCTGCTATTTCCAGATTTAAGAGTGCTGATCAAGCGCAGCATATAACATCGAAATCTAACCTACCATTTTCCCATTTTGGTGATACCAAGCTGAGTCTACTTAATTCTCGTCTGACTGATCAGCCATGGGATAGTTTAATTTATGAATCGGATTTTAACCGCTCTTTTGATTTCTTTTCTGATTTAGTGAAAGAAGGTATCCTAGAAGTTTTCCATCAGAATCCAGTGCCTCATAGTTCGAAAAGGATAGCACCGATGAACCCGTGGATGACTCCAGGTCTCCGTAAAAGCTGGAAAAGGAAAATTTATTTGTGGAAGCTTTACAAGGCTCCGTCATCTGCAGTTCATCATCAACGGTTCAAGGCCTATAGGAGTATATTTAATCCTTTGTATCCGAAGGCCAAGTCTCAGTATTATCATACGGAATTTTTTAGGGTGGAAGGATGTTAGGAAGACATGAAATATAACTAATTCGGTTCTTAGACCTACTCCCTTTCTGCCTTCAGTTCCAACAACGCTGATAGTCAATGGTAAAAGTGTCCAAAGAGAAGAAGATGTTCAGCTAAAGCTTACCTCTTATTTTGCTAATATAGGAAAGACAACTGTTTCCTCTGCAAGCTCTGCAACTTCTCATTGCGATTTTAGGGCCTATCTTGGACCCTCATGTTTAAAGTCAATGGTCTTGAATTCTGTTTCTGAGTTTGAGGTAGCTCGTACCGTGAATACTCTTCAAGGATCACCATCTTCAGGGTCAGGCATAATTCCTACAATAGTTACCCATGGTATTCTGCGATCTATTCTGTCACCATTGGCTAAGCTAGTCAATCTGTCCATCGAGATAGGATTTTTCCCTGAGCCTCTCAAGCGAGCTAAGGTTATACTGCTGTGTAAAAATAATTCTCGGAGTGATCCTGCTAATTATAGGCCAATTTCTGTCCTAGCTGTTCCCAGGAAAATTTTTGAGAAGGCTATGCTACCCAGGCTTCTTAGTTTTCTGCAAATCACTCTAAAGAGCGTGCTTGCGCAGATCTCTTGAATTTCATTCACTCGGCAATAGATTCTGATCTTATTCCGGCAGCTTTATTTTTGGATGCTCGAAACGCTTCTGGTTCTTTAACCCGTCGGATTCTTCTTTGGAAACTATCGCATATTGGAATAAGGTCAAATGCTTTCTCTTGGTATGAATCTTATCTTTCTGATAAACTTATTTCAATTGATCTGTTTTTTGGAGACCTTCTGAATTAAAATATGGCGTCCCCCAGGGATCTGTTCTTGATCCCATTTTATTTCTGATTTATGTTAATGATCTGATTTTGGTAGTAAAAAACACCAGGCCTCTAGCATGCTGTAAGCTGTGTCATCCTGATGTATCTTTGTGTTCCAATACTACTCCTAATGAAGATTGCCTCATTGCTTTCGCTGATGATACAGCTCTTGGGACCCTTGGGAAGACAGAATGAGACATCAGGTCTAATCTTGTGGCAATATTTGAGAGAGTAATTTCATGGTTTGATGTGGATGACTTGGCAAGTCACATTTTCTTATTTATTCTCGAATTGGTCTAGCTTTTCCTCAGCCTACACACCTTCAGGCGTCACAAGGCTCCTTGTGTAGACCAGAGAATCGGACCGTCCGATTTCTTGGTATCCTGCTTGATGAAAACCCTTCGTTTAGACAAGAAAGGTTATAGTCATGATTAGGGTTAAAGTTTGACTGAGTTTGGGTATCATTCAAAAATTCTGACATTTCCTGGATCTATACTGAAGCTTCTTTTTTTCCTGCCGTGTCCAGTCATATATTTCGTATTTCCCCATTGTATGGGGCAATACGTCTACTTTTTCTTCTACACTACGGTCACTTTCTGTCATTCATAATAAAGTGCGTCGTCTGGTTATGAACACCAACCGTTCCTCACCAAAACCGCTCTTAAACCTGGAGTCTATTTACATTCTTTCTTTATTCAGCTTCATGGCAATTTTCAAAATCTTTTCAAAAACTCCTGCGTTTATTTCTAATTCAGCTCCACATAGCCTTCGTTCTTCACATAACATGTGCATTCCTCTACCCCTACTGTACGGTCGGATTTCAATCCCCTCATTATTATTATTATTATCATTTATTAAAAGCCCGTCTTTTTACAAAAAAAATGGCCGAGCACTACAAAGAAAATAAACAAAAACAAAACAAAAGCAAAACATCAATATACAACTATGGCAAAGTAACTTGGTTGAAGAAGTTGGCTTCAAGCATATTTTGAAATCTTGTGGATGTGTTTCTCCAAAGTTTTGCAGCAGCTATAGTAGGATATGCTATGTGAAGATTGTTGATGAGTTTTGAATTGCGCGTCCACGTTGGATATCTTAGTAAGTATTTTGCGAAACAGAAAAAAGTGGATCAGATTATCAATTTATTAACATTTGTAAGAATCTTCCAGAAGGGTGCAATGTAGAGGACGCGGGGGGGGGAGAGCAACAGTGTTTTATAGTGTTGCGAGATAATGGCGTGAAATGAAGCCTAGAAGAGACTATGAAAGCATAGGAAGGTGATATGCGGTGTTTGATGAATTTGGTTAAGAGATGACGAGTGTCAGAAATGGCATTTCCAATGGGATTACCAAGATAAACGATTTGGTCAGACAGGCAGATCTCTGAATTCCTAAATACAATTTCATGAGGAAGTGGGCCTTGGTAGTTAAAAAGCACGACGTCGAACTTTGCAGCGTTAACCTCAAGACCAGATTCTAAATTGTTGCTTGTAGTTTTTGGAAAGTTTCAGAAATTTCGTACAAAGTTCAGCTAATGTTAAAAATGTCATCAGCATAAATGACTAACGAGATATTGAAGCCAGATTGGACGCAAGACATCCCACACTGGTCCTAAGCTTCAAGGACATAATTAGAAATAACAAGGTGAGACAATTTCACCTTGCCTGGATCTTCTCTTAACTCGTGTAGTTCTATCCAGTGGCCTTGCCATTTCACCTTACTTAAGAGGAATTTTAAGTGGGATTCGTAGCTTAGCATACATATCCCTTCCAGATCTAATGATAGCCGGGTTTACGCCTCTTTTAACAGTCCCTAAAAGCATAAGTGGGTGGGTCAGGGAGTCAAAGGCGTGACGAACATCAAGACTCGCCAAGGTGACTGAACTACCTGTTCAAGAAGCATCAAGCAGAACATTAGCAACAACTCACGGGCGTCTGCACATCCAATGCCATGTTGATACCAAAATTGATGTGGAGGCGTGTAACATTTTTCTTCAAGCTTTTTTATAATCAATAGTTCATAAATCTTGCATAAACTGGTTGAAACTGTTATGGGCCTGAAAGATGAACAATGATTAGAGGTTTTTCACTTTTTTTGGAATAGGAGAAAGATCTCCCACGCAGAATGCTGACAGAACAAAGCCTTGTGTAAAAATCATCTGCAGCAGTAACGTGAGATGTTCTAACAGAGAAGGACCACCATTTTTGATATGTAGAGTTGAAACTTAAATTTCCATCTCTTTCTGTACTGTAAACAAAAATTGTTATAAATTCAACAAAAATTGTTTGTAATGTTTATCAACAAAAATAATTGGAGCTTCAACAACTGAAAAACGTTGGAATTGAATATTTAGGGCCTTATTGGAATTCACTAATAGTTTTTGAATTTATAAACCCGAATAGAAATTTCAATTTATTTACTGAATTAAATGTACTAAATTACCATTTTTGCAACACGTTGTAGACCTACTACTTGCGTATCATGAGAAAAGAAACTACAAAAACGATAGTATTGCTACCTAACACAATGAATGAAATTACAATTCTAGTGGGTTTCCAATTATAGTGACTTACACTCTAGAGACCTTCGACAATGTGGTTAATGATTCCTTTTTTTTCTTTTTTCTCTACCCAGCCTGCCAACATAATATGCGAATTTATTGCTTAAGCTTGTTTTTGAGCAGGATCAGCGATGAGTAATTCATGAGACTGCTTGATACCTACGTAGATTGTAAAATAGAATAACAGAAAAAAGAAGACTTGCATTACCAAAGTATTGTCTAAAGCGGTTATTTGCGACAAGCAGTATCATAACGGCAAAAAAAAAGTGTCATTTGCTAATATCCCTAGCGCAATTCCTAACGTTAGGAACTAGCGCTGCCTTTACAAATCGGTTCATAGCTGACAAGTGAAAATAATTATGAGCATTGACTGAAAACGCAATTTGTGTGGTAATTGAACATGATTCCACTGACATCGATAGCTGTTCTACAGATAAGACCAAACAGGGGAAAATTTTGAGCTGCGATTCAAAAGAAGAGATCGAGAAGGAAATGACAAAAAAATGCCACAAAAAATAATAAAAATGGGAAATGAGAAAAATAATGAAAATAAGAAAAAAAAAAATCAAAAATAGACCAGCATTAGTTATCACGTGTCGGTTATGATTACACCAGGTTTTCTAAAATACTCCTCATTTCGTAAGGTTATTAGTTTAACAATATTGAAAACAGTGTAATTTACCGTTTGTTTTAATGCTACGATATAGAAATTTGAATTTGGCGCTTAAAACCACCACCCAGTGACACTTCCCACTAGTGGCCTCCATGCACTTCTACGTCTAGCCAGTTCCAATCATCTTGTGAATATCGTTCCGGTTGGTTTCCATTCGTAAAGAATATTAGACAGAACACTAAATAAGCCAGCTAGCCTGTTCGCTGATAATGTCTTTAACTATGTATTGATTCAGATGAGCAACAATGTTGAAGTGAGGAACGAACGCTCAGATAGAATAATTAATATACTTACCATGATAACTACTTGCATTTTCTTTGATCTTTACCACTGAACTTGGCATCGAATTAAACCGTTTGTAAGATCCCTTATGAGAGCAGTATATATATTGGAAACGTCTTTCAGCGCTTCTATCAGACACGTCAGCGGTAAAAGGATGATCGTTCATTCTATATTTATTTGACCATATGTTGTCTTCCTCTTCTGCTTCTTCATAATAGTGACGAGATGGCTACAATAGACAGAATGAATAAGTTTGAGTTAAAATTATATTTTAAAAGGAACTGGACATTTTGGAAATACATTAAATTGTTTCTTATTGATAAGCTTAGAACATCGCAGGGCATAAATTATAATAATTTCTCTAAATTTTAGATGTTTGGAAGAACTATCAAAATTAAAAGACAAAAATGATAATTAATTGAAAATGGAAAATTGACAAATTAAACCACTTTAACAAATTCTCAATATATCGATTGAGGAATTACACAGTATATATATATATATATATATATATATATATATATATAT
>JAQQPU010008530.1:24208-35374 GCA_029168905.1 Artemia sp. Kazakhstan ARC1039 | reverse complement strand
AAAATTACTACCCCCAGATGATATTTCCTGCCACAAGTGATCATGGTCTCTGACTTTCCCCCTCCCCCCTCTTTTCCCTTTAGTCCCCTTATCCTCCTCTACAAACTCCCCCTTACAAACCCAACATATTTTTTGATTTTTAATCGCGAGACGATCCTCTGCAGACAGCACCATAGGATAATGGGTATTTCTCAAACGAGAAATAGCGCCATTAGCTGTGCCAATTAGTTTAGTCAGTGCCTTGACCATGCACTCCCCCTCATCCAATGTTCTTACTATTTCTAACAACCGCATGGTGTTAGAACTGTCTCTTTGGGCATGGGCATAGGACACTGCAATAGCTTAATGTTCTTTAATTCGGTTTGGAAAGCGAGGATCATTCACCTCCACCAGCTTAGCTTCACAGTCTAAAGATATTTTGTTGCACTGGAGGAGGGTGTTTTGGAAATTTTTAAAACGTAAAATGGCCCTATCTCCTGAAACCGTTTCCACTGCCTGGTAGCCATGTCGTCTACAGTGCTTCATGTGATCCTGTAGTTTTATATCACTACGGAATCGAGATAGGCATATCGGACAGTAGAAACATTCCCCCCCTATTCTTACCCTCCCCCAGAACTCTACTGATGTCTTTGATCGGGTTAAAATGGCCAATTGAATTGGCAAAGTCACTAGATAGTGGTGTATACAACAACCAAACCCAGTGTTTGACTAATTCAATTGACGAGCCCCTTACAGGGAAAACCACCCCCTTCTTTTTTAAACGAACCCCATCTTCAAATTCAGTTTCATACTGAACCACAGTAACCCCGATATTTAAATGGGCATTAGCCCTTTCAAAAATATCAATGGATCTTAGCGTTACTGGGTATTTTCCTTCTAAACAAGAGAAATCTACAATGGGGAAATTGGACCCTTCCTTCTCATGTACAGCCCAATCGTCTAAATTTGTCTTGGTAGCGTCACGTGCTAGAGGCTCGAATGCTGATATGAGGAAAGCCTACTTGAAACATTTTTGACCTGTTTCAAAACAAATCCGCTGGACACCTTTACAACTTTCTAGATCTGGATTATATTCTAAAACTATACCCTCATCCCTATGCCCCCCTCTTAAAATAAAATCTTTCTTAAATTTACAAATATTCACACTTAAATTTTCAATATAAAGAACTTCAGAGCCGCTCCCATTTTCGTTAAAGTTCTCAAGATACGCAATAATTTGACCTACCCACTCGCAAAAAACTCCCTCAAAATTTTCTAGATTCGGATAAATCACGCGCATCTTGGAATGTATATAGTGGTGGTAAACTTCACTTTTCCCCTCATTTAAATAAAACCCCTTTAAAACAATTGAAACCTTAATTGAATCCCTACCTCCCCACAACTGAATGTGGTTCTTCAGCAGTGCACGAATTTTATCTACATAGTCATGCACAATTTCTACGGGGTCAAACACAAAATTTCCCCCCATAAGTGAATTAAATGGATCCCAAAAAAGTCGCAGTGTAGATAACCATAGTATTTAAAATTGTGTTGGACAGCTGAAAGTCTGGAAATGTTGTCAAATGGTCATTACCCCCCTCCCCCTCTTGTATATTATCAACACTCCCTCCTCCACCCCATTGTTCAATATTTGGGGTATGGGAAGCTACTTCAGTTGTTTGAAGTGGGGAAATGTAATCAGTGGGGGGAGGGTCCCCAGTTAATTCATTTGTAAAATCCTCCAAAAGCTGCAAAGTGTTTTGACTTAAGTCCCCCTGCCCAACTGCGCTATAATCAACATTTAAAAAATCAGTCAAAAACTCATCAATATTAGATGGTATTTCAGTAGAATTAATAATACCATGCCATTCGTTGATAGCCGGTATTTCAATGTCCTGAATGATCTCCTCTCCTTCACCAACTGATGAGGATGATGATGATGATGATGATGACGACGAGTATGGGACCAATGCAACCTATAAATGAAAAATAGCTTATTTTCAAAGTGTTCAAATCACCCCTACTGTTTAAAATTTGGATTATTATTTACGTATTATTTAAAACGCGCTTAGTAGTAGTAGCAGTATGCACATAGTAGCATTTGGTTAATTCACTGTTCCACACAACTATCGATATTCTGAATGCTGCAACTAATTATGAGATATTTACAATCTAAAACACATTACATAGAATTGACAATTTGATTTTGTTCAAACAACTCCATCCCCTTTCCCAATTTCCACTATTTAATGCCCCCCCATCTCCGACCCGGCCCAGTGGACCACCGCAGCGCTTCCTGCAGCGCTTCCAGCAGCGCTTCCTGCGGTGCTTCCTGCGGTGCTTTCCCCTGCGCTTCTAGGGCCCACCGGCGCTTCCCGACCGCCACCGCCGCTCCCAGCCGTTTACATAATGTCCTAAAAAAAATATTGTTAGACCATAAGTCGTTTCTCTAATTCCATACAGGTTGTCTAGGACTCATTAGCTTAATTATTGTAGGGCGAGTCTGTTCTGTTCCAAGACTGTTCAGCAGGAAAATACAATTAAATGGGAAACCGTTAACTCTTATTGAATGTTTCCCCCTAAAATCTTGGCAAGTTGTAAGGTTGAAAGCTGTCAAAAATATTACGCAAATTAGAATCCATATGTGCAATAGATAAATGGGATAATCTCTGTCTTTCCCCTAAAACTTTAATATTCAATTGTGAAGAATAGCATTTTGAGTTTCATAGTGGAGATATAGCAGTAAACTAGAAATTAACTAAAAATATTATTATGAGATATCGAAGAGATAGCAACAGTGGGGGAACTGAGAAAATAGTAAAGATTAGAAAAATAGAGTGGTTTCTTTGACATGCAAAAAAATTACATTATATTTAGATATCTCTGAGGGAGGGGGGAGCAGAGAAATTTAAAACAATGGTTGGGGGCGAGGGGTTAATATTTTAATATATCTGAGATACACTTTTACAGTGTTGAAAAATAGTGAAAAGAAAAGACTAAAAAAAACATTGGAAGAAATAGATATACATATTTCTATAACTAGAAGTAAAAATGCTCACATTTGCAAATCCTGGCTGCACTTGGGTGCCAGATGGTCTGGGTAGTGCGTGTTGGATGATGGACGGTGCGATAACATCACGCTCTTGTGTTGACGGGACAGGTATTAAAGGTCCATGGAAAGCAGCCATCCACTCGCTCTTTAATTTTCGGCCTGGCTGCATTGCAGCCAACATGGATGGGACTTTGACAGTCAACACTTGTTTTGGGGTCGTGTAAGGGCCAGCATACTTAATAATGGATGGTCTCATGGGGGCTGCCTCGTCCTCTCTCGCTTTCTTAGATGGAGGGGGTATACATTCTTCACAATTTGCCTTAAAAGAAGAGAAAAAAGTTAGTATGGAAAATAATTTCCCTCTTTTTTTTTACAGAAGGAAAATTAGTATCCCCACCCACACTAACCATAATTTTGTCTAGAAAAACATTTATCGCAAAGAAACCCCCTCCCCAGCATTTTCAGCAAAGCAAAAAGTAAAATTTCGCGAGAAATATACTAGGCTTAGAAATCAAACGTTTTTATTACACAACTTCTGAAAAAATAAATCTCGGCAATCAGTAGTCTATAGCCTTAGGATAGAAATCAATGTTTCTATTTTTACCATTTAGAAAAACAAATTAAATGTTCCAGTCTATAGGCTTTAAATAAGATAAAAAGATTGTTAACACACAGTCTATATGCCTAAAATTTGTGATCATAAGTTAAAAATGCTATTCAATTTACGCATAATATAAGCTTCATGCAACTCCTAAAGACTTTTCCTTCTAGCCTTGCATATCAAAGTTAAAACCATAGTTTTCACACCCCCCCCCCTCCTGGGAATATAAAAGAAACTTTATCGAAAGAAAGCTCGAAAAAATTAAAAACATGTCTAGAGATGCAACGCATATATTTACGCATTAGTTTTCATGTCAATGGGTGTACATGTCTACACAACGAATCCCCCCTTACTTTTCATGCGAAGAAACAGTTTTTTTTTCACCTTACAACGAAGCTGTTAGAAGTGAGGCATTGCCCCCTCCCCTCCCCCTTTTACATAATGTCCTAAATATATTATTAGATCTTAATATGAAAATAATCCGTTTCACTTTACCAAATAGAGATTGCGTAGGCCTGCGCTTAATAAATTGCAATTGTCTGAAAAACCGTTTTAATTTGACGGGAAAAACAAACCATTTTAATCTGAGAAACCTTTTACAGGAAGTGTTTTAAAAAGGGTGACAGCTAATTTTAACCTCGCGCTGGAGAGCCTTATGTCAAAACCAGAGTGGCTTAATAACAACAGAGCGACAATTGTCAGTTAGAGAAAAGATTACAATACAGAAAAGCCAAAATTTATCGAAAAAGAGAATTATTTCTATTACAAGAATTATCGTTGTAAAACAGTGGGGGAGGGGTTAGGTTTATGTGGTAAAAAGAACATATTTTATGTTTTCTATCGAGTATAAAGATAGCATGGTGGTGTTTTGTATTGTGGGGGAGGGAGCACTTAGATATACTGGAGGGTGACCAAGGAAAATAATTTTATTTTGAAAATAAAAATTAAAAATGTACTCACATTGCTAATTGTGGCTGTCAAGGCTTCAACCTCATCAATAATATTTAGTGTTATATCCATTGTTTCACAATAATTTCTGATAATTTAATCACAATGCATGTCCGTTATATACGAAATCTCAAGGGCGAATTGTTATGTAACGGGGAGAACCATATGTAAGCAAGTCTCTGATTGTCTGAGAAAGGAGATGTAACCGACTCGCTGATTGGCTGAGAAGGAAACACTTGATCTAACTTTTTCCTATTCCTGGAAACTCTTAACATTTGCCCCGAGCGTGCACTTGCCCAAAACAACAACAACAACAAATACTGTTTCCTATTTCTGGATCATAACATTCGCCCCGAGCATGCACTTGGCCAAAACAACAACAAATAAATCGACCTTGGAAAAAAAGGTCTCTGACCGATTACGCAATCATTCTCCCTGGGGATTCCATGCCCATATATGGACTGCCGTCACGATTCAATAAGGCCTTTCTACTGATATTTTGACCAAATTTTTCCTCTTAGGGTTATAATTGTGAAGTGCAGAAGCTAACACCTTTTTTCAGTTCTATTAATTAAAAAAAAATTCCACAAAACAATTTTTTCAAAGAAAAGTAAAGAACTCCATTAAACTAAAAATGAGCAAAAATTGAATCAAATAATCTACCAAGCGTAAAGCTACCACAAATCAGCATCGATAAATGAATGAAAACCAAAACAAAGAGAAATTACAATAAATAACCGAGTCAAACTCAAAACGAGCAGAAACTAACATGAGTTGGGCTTAACTCATGTTAATTTCTAAAACAATATAAATGTTTTTACTTTTGCAACTTTAATAAATCAAATAATATTAACATTTTCATTACTAAATGTCAGTGTATGTATATTAAACTGACAATGCACATTCATTTGTATTTTTATCAGTAAAGTGCAAATTATGTTCTTGCCTTGGGAAGGTATAGGGGTTTTTAGCCCAACTAATGTTAATATCTAATCGTTTTGAGTTTTACTAGGTTATTTATTGTAATTCCTGCCCCTTTTGGGTTTCATTTATTTATCGATGCTGATTTGTGGTAGTTTCACGCTTGGTAGATTATTTGATTTGATTTTTGCTAATTTTTTGTTTATTGGAGTTCTTTACTTTTCTTTGAAAAACTTATTTTGTGGAAAAAGTTTTTTTAATTAATTTCTGGTTATTTTATTTTGACATTGCTTTTTCAGGGAAAAAGAAAATAATACTTTAAATCTCTTCGTTTTTTAAAACTTTTTAGTTTCGCCTGCTATTTGTATGCTGGAGAAAAATTTCAGTAATTTTTAACAAAATTCACCCGTTTAAAAATCTGGAAACAAATAGTAATGTTTAATTTAGTTTCATACCTCCTCTAGTTGACCTGAAATGGAAAACTTGATACCATTCACAAAAAAAAATCTGTTTGCTTTCTTTGATAGCTTAGATACACTTACGCTATTTTGATTTTCTAAAATTTTAAGAGCAGAAGTAGACCCGAAAGTTGAAACATAATGCCCTTAGTCGTTCTTGGGATACTGCTTAAATTTCTTATTGAGAATTAGCAATATCTAAGTGCATTTTGATTTAATCATAAGGCAACATATAGTTTTTAAACATAAAGGCAAATGGAAGGGTGGGCGTGGGAAAGGGATTAGTTTCCCTGCAATCACTTTCGACTATTAAAAGGGAATCAGCCCCTTCTATTTTCAATCAAATGATCCCTTTTCGAAGTTTCTACGACAACTCCCTTGATACGAAGCGCCCTGGCCTAAACAACAACAACAACAAAAAATAATACATTATACCCATATCGATCTTTACTATAAAAATGTCAAGCCTTCCAATCACTTTCAACTGTTAAAAAAGGCACTAGGTCTTTCTATTTTCAATCTAATAAACCCTTTTTGAGTTTCTACGACAACACTTTCTATAAACACCTTATATGCCCCCAAGGCATAAATTACGACCTTTACCCTAAGGGCTGTGAGTGTGGTTGTCATCCTCTAAGACCGAATTTCCAGGACACTCAACTACGTTTCAAAAATGGCTATCTCAAAATTTTGATTGTATGTGTTTGGGAAAATGGTGGGCGTGAGAGGGGCGTTATTCGCTCTCCAATCACTTTCAACTCTTAAAAAAGGCACTATACCTTTCAATTTCCAATCATATGAGCCCTTTTGAAGTTTCTGCGACAATACTTTCAATAAGAACCTTATATGCCCCCAGGGCATAACTTAAAACGCTTGCCCGCAGGGCTGGGGGGGCTGTAATCCTCAAAGATCTAATTTCCTGATTTTTCTGCTACGTTGAAAAAAATGGCTATCTGAAAATTTTGATTGGATGTGTTTCGGGGAATGGTTGGCTTGAGAGGGGGGTAGTCACCCTCCAATAATTTTTGACTATTAAAGAGGGCAACAGCCCTCTCAATTTCCAATTGAATGAGTCTCTTTTGAAGTTTTTAGTACAACTATATCTATAAAATCGTATATGCCCCCAGGGCATAACTTGTAACCTTTGCCCTCGGGGTTCTGGGGGTTTTGTCATCCCTAAATATATAATTCTTAGAGCTTTCAACTATGTTGAACAAAATGGCTATCTCTAAACTTTGATTGAATGTGTCTGGGGAAACTGTGGGCGTGAGAAAGGGGATAATTACTCTCCACTCACTTTCAAATATTAAAAAGGGCAATTTCAATTTCCAATCAATTGAGCCCTTTTTGAAATTTCTACCACAACTTTCTATATAAACGTTATATGCCCCCAGTGCAAAACTTACAACCCTTGCACTGAGGGCTCTGATGGGGTTATCATCCAAAAAGACCGAATTTTCAGAACTTTAGACTACGTTGAACAAAATGGATATCTCAAAATTTTGATTGGATATGCTTGAGAAAATGGTGGTCGTGGGAGGGGGGTTAGTTGCCCATCAATCACTTTTGACTATTGAAAGAGAATTTCAATTCCCAATTGAATGAACCCTTTTTGAAGTTTCTACAACATCGCTTTCTATAAAAATCTTATATGCCCCCAAAGCATAACTTACAACCCTTGCCCTGAGGGCTGTGGGGGGTTGCCTTCCTTAAAGACATAATTTTCAAAACTAGCCCTATAAAAGGGCACTAGCCCTATAGATTTCCAACTGAATGAGCATTTTTTCAAGCTTCTACGAAAAAGATTTCAATAAAAACTTATATGCCCCAAGGGTATAACTTATAACCCTTGCCTTGAAAACTGTGGGGGGAGTGTTCTAATCGAAGGTATAATTTCCTGAGCTTTAAACTGCGTAGAACAAAATGGCTATCTCAAAATTTTGATTGAATGTTTTTGGGGAAATGGTGGGCGTGGAAGGGGTGAAAGTTACATTCCAATCAATTTTGACAATTAAAAAGGGCATTAGCAATTTCAATTTTCAATCAAATAAGCCCTTTTTGAAGTTTCTAGATCAACGCATTCTATAAAAACCTTATATGCCTCCAGGGCATAGCTTACAACCCTTGCCCTGAGGGCTGTGGGGGAGTTGTCATCCTCAAAGACCTAATTTCCGGAAATTTCAACTATGTTGAACAAAATGGATATCTTAGAATTTTGATTGGATGTGTTTGTGGAAAAGGTGGGCGTGAGAAGGGGGTTAGTTACTCTCCAATTACTCTCGACCATTGAAAAGGGCACTAGCCCTTTGAATTTTCAGTCAAATGAGCCTTTTTTGAAGTTTCTACGAAAACGCTTTCTCTAAAAACCTTATATGCCCTCAGGGTATTACTTACAACTTTTGTCCTGAGGGCTGTGGGGGGATTTCCTTTTCAACAACATAATTTCTATCTGAAAATCAACTACGCTGAACATAAAGGCTATCTAAAAATTTTGACTGGATGTGCTTGGGAAAAAGATTGTTGTAAGAGGAGGTTTAGTTGCCCTCAAATCACTTTTGACTATTAAAAATGGCACTAGACCTTTGTATCTCCAATCGAATGAGCCCTTTTTCAAGTTTTTCCGACAAAGATTTCAATAAAAACTTATATGCCCCCAAGGCATAACTTATAATTCTTGCCCTGAAGACTTTGATGCGAGTGTTCTGCTCAAAGGTATAATTTCCTCAACATGGAACAAAATGGCTATCTCAAAATTTTGATTGGATGTATTTGGGGAAATGGTGGGCGTGGAAGGGGTGTTAGTTGCTTTCCAATCACTTTCGACTATTAAAAAGGACACTAGCCATTTCAATTTCCAATCGAATGAGCCTTTTTCGAAGTTTCTACGACAACGCATTCTATAAAAACCTTATATGCCCCCAGGGCCCAACTTCCAACCCTTGCCCTGAGGGCTTTGGGGGGATGTCATTCTCAAAAACATAACTTCCAGAACTTTCATCTACGTTGAAAAAATTGCTATCTCAAAATGTTGATTGGATGTGAATCGGGAAATGATGGGCGTGGAAGGGGTGTTACTTGCCTTCCAATCTATTTCGACTATGAAAAAGGGCACAAGCCACTCTAATTTCCAATTGAATGAGCTCTTTTCGAGGTTTCTACGACAACTTCTTCGATACGAGGTGCCCTTGTCTAAGGAAAAATAATAATAAATAATACATTGTCCGAACATCGTTCTTATTTGCCCCCAAAACATAACTTAAAACCCTTTCCCGGAGGGTTGTGTGGAAGTAACCTCCTCAAAAACATATTTTCTATCTGAAAATTACATCGCTGAACAAAATGGCTATCTCAAAATTTTGATTGGATATGTTTTGGGAAATAGTGGGTGTGGAAAGAGTGTTTGTTGCCTTCCAATCACTTTCAACTATTAAAAAGGTACTAGCCATTCTAATTTCCAATTGAATGAGCCCTTTTCCAAGTTTCTACGACAACTCCTTCGATACGAAGTGTCCTGGTAAGAAAAAAATAATACTTTGTGCTAACATCGTTCTTTACTTAGGCAGCGCGACTGTGCTGCCTATTATACATTTTCATGAAGCTTTTGATTTTGTTACCAGAAGAACTTTAGCATAAGTCACTTTCTTGTGTGATATACTAGACGAATATATTAAAGTGATCTGTACTATGAACCAGAATAGCATTGCTGAGGCTCAGATAGAAAATGAGGTTAACATATGGTTTCGTAAAAATCAGGAGTTATGCAGGGCTGTGTTCTATCCCTTTTTATATGGATGATTTTGATGGACTTTGTTTTAAAGAACACTGGAAAGGCAAAGGGAGAATAAGGAAACAAATGGATATGAAATACTTTCTTGGACTTAGCTTATGCTGTGGATCTAAGCATCCTAGGTGAAGGTGTGAGAAAAACGAATGAGCTTTTAGAGATTTAGCGAGTTCTGGGTGCTAAAATACACTTGAAAATTAATTTAAAGAATACTAAGTCATTAAGTGTATGAATAAGTAAAGATGAAAACATAAAGTCAGGTAACGAAAAGATTGGTCAAGTTGACAACTTCGCTTATTTTTTCAGCAAAGATAGTTGTATATTCAGTGAAGACACCTGGAGCAGTGAAGATGTTACACGTAGAATAGCCATGGCTCAGGGTGTTTTTTCACAATTGAAATAAGTTTGGAAGAATAGGAAGATAAATATGCAAACTAAGATTAGAATAATGGAAAATATAATGATGACGATGGTGAAATATGTTTCTGAAACACGGGCACTCCAAAAAACAGATGAATATTTGCTTGTTTTTTCTTGTAAGGAAATTGCCTATGGATTGTTTTTGGCACCCGGCTGACTGACCGTTTTCGGGATTGTAGACTGTAGGAAAAGTATTTTTCAAGATAATAAGACAAATATTGAGATGGCTAGGGCGAGCTCTGCAAATAACAAATAACTGATTGCCAAAGGTTATCCATTTGGCCAACCGTCTAGGGCTTAATAGAAAGAAGGTCATTCAGGGTTGGGGTTGGAGAAAGTCGTAAAGAAAAGATTTAAAGAAAACGGTACCTTCATGAGAGGATCCGAACACTTTGCATATGTTGGGACGGAGGAGTTACTTGCGTAGCTGAGTTGGCCTCAGGTGGCTTCGTGGTGCAATCAGTTGTTTGTAGTCGTAGTAGTAAGAGAGTTGATAAGAGGGCGTATGGTAATTATAGAAGCATTAACCTGGCTTTAAATCATATTAAGCACATTAGTTTGTATGATGATACGTTTTAGACTTGGAGATGCCGTCGACAAAGTCTTAAGAGGGAAACAGTGTGGTCTCAAGAAGGGTAGAGGATATACCGACCGAATTTTCACTCTTAGATTAGCTATTGAGAAGTGCCTGAGTCATCAAACACCTGTATTCCTCTGTTTTTTTTTAATTATGAGAAAGCGTTCCATCCAGTTAATAAACTATTCTTAACAAATTTCTTACCCTTGTTGGGTGTAACAGACAATTATGGGGAAACCATATTGGGTGCATTCATGTTCCAGGTTTTACAGAAAACCTTATTTTGCAAGCTCGTATTCATTGAGACTTTGAGGATTAAGACCAGGCAAAATGACATCGCACCTTATTATCACTGTAGGTATTAAAAAGGATTTTAAATTAGAATAACTGAGTTTTACGGAAAACCTTATTTTGCAAGCTCGTATT
>JAQQPU010008530.1:0-18598 GCA_029168905.1 Artemia sp. Kazakhstan ARC1039 | reverse complement strand
ACGATCCATAGGCAATTTCCTTACAAGAAAAAACAAGCAAATATTCATCCGTTTTTTGGAGTGCCCATGTTTTAGAAACATATTTGACCATCGTCATCATTATATTTTCCATTATTCTAATCTTAGTTTTCATATTTATCTTCATATTCTTCCAAACTTATTTCAATTGTGAAAAAACACCCTGAGCCATGGCTATTCTACGTGTAACATCTTCACTGCTCCAGGTGTCTTTACTGAATATACAACTATCTTTGCTGAAAAAATAAGCGAAGTTGTCAACTCCAGCAATCTTTTCGTTACCCGACTTTATGTTTTCATCTTTACTTATTCATACACTTAATGACTTAGTATTCTTTAAATTAATTTTCAAGCCTTTTTTAGCACCCTGAACTCACTTAATCTCTAAAAGCTCATTCGTTTTGCTCACAGCTTCACCTATGATGCTTAGATCCAAAGCATAAGCTAAGTCCAAGAAAGTATCTCATATCCATTTGTTTCCTTATTCTCCCTTTGCCTTTCCAGTGTTCTTTAAAACGATTTCCATCAAAATCATCCATATAAAGAGGGATAGAACACAGCCCTGCATAACTCCTGATTTTTACTAAACCAGATGTTAACCTCATTTTCTATCTTAGCCTCAGCAGTGCTATTCTGGTTCATAGTACTGATCACTTTATATTCGTCTAGTATATCATACAAGAAAGTGACCTATGCTAAAGTTCTTCTGGTAACAAAATCAAAAGCTTCATGAAAATGTGTAATAGGCAGCACAATCGCGCTGCCTAAGTAAAGAACGATGTTGGCACAAAGTATTATTTTTTTCATACCAGGACACTTCGTATCGAAGGAGTTGTCGTAGAAACTTGGAAAAGGGCTAATTCAATTGGAAATTAGAATGGCTATTACCTTTTTAATAGTCAAAAGTGACTGGAAGGCAACAAACACCCTTTCGACGCCCACTATTTTCCAAAACATATCCAATCAAAATTTTGAGATAGCCATTTTGTTCAGCGTTGTAATTTTCAGATAGAAAATATGTTTTTGAGGAGGTTACTTCCACACAACCCTTCGGGCAGGGGTTTTAAGTTATGCTTTGGGGGCATATAAGAATGATGTTGGCACAATGTATTATTTACTATTATTTTCCCTTAGACAAGGGCACCTCGTATCGAAGAAGTTTTCATAGAAACCTCGAAAAGAGCTCATTCAATTGGAAATTGGAGTGGCTTGTGCCGTTTTTAATAGTCGAAAGTGATTGGAAGGCAAGTAACACCCCTTCCACGCCCATCATTTCCCGATTCACATCCAGTCAACATTTTGAGATAGCAGTTTTTTCAACGTAGATGAAAGTTCTGGATGTTATGTTTTCGAGGATGATATCCCCCCACAGCCCTCAGGGCAAGGGTTGGAAGTTATGCCCTGGGGGCATATAAGGTTTTTATAGAACGCGTTGTCGTAGAAACTTCGAAAAGGGCTCATTCGATTGGAAATTGAAATGGCTAGTGTCCTTTTTAATAGTCGAAAGTGATTGGAAAGCAACTAACACCCCTTCCACGCCCACCATTTTCCGAAATACATCCAATCAAAATTTTGAGATAGCCGTTTTGTTCCATGTTGAGGAAATTATACCTTTGAGCAGAACACTTGCATCACAGTCTTCAGGGCAAGGATTATAAGTTATGCCTTGGGGGCAAATAAGTTTTTATTGAAATCTTTGTCGGAGAAACTTGAAAAAGGGCTCATTCGATTGGAGATACAAAGGTCTAGTGCCCTTTTTAATGGTCAAAAGTGATTTGAGGGCAACTAAACCCCCTCTCACGATAATTTTTTTCCCAAGCACATCCAGTAAAAATTTTTAGATAGCCATTTTGTTCAGCATAGTTGATTTACAGATAGAAATTATGTTGTTGAAAATGAAATTCCCCCACTGCCCTCAGGACGAAAGTTGTAAGTAATGCCCTGAGGGTATATAAGGTTTTTACAGAAAGCGTTGTCGTAGAAACTTCAAAAAAGGCTCATTTGACTGAAAATTCAAAGGGCTAGTGCCCTTTTCAATGGTCGAAAGTAATTGGAGGGTAACTAACCCCCTTCTCACGCCCACCTTTTCCCCGAACACATCCAATCAAAAGTTTATGATATCCATTTTGTTCAACGTAGTTGAAATTTCCGGAAACTAGGTCTTTGAGGATGACCACTCCCCCACAGCCCTCAGGGCAAGGGTTGTAAGCTGTGCCCTGGAGGCATATAAGGTTTTTATAGAACGCGTTGTTCTAGAAACTTCAAAAAGGGCTCATTTGTTTGAAAATTGAAATGGCCAATGCCCTTTTTAATTGTCAAAATTGATTGGAAGGTAACTAACACCCCTTCCACGCCCACTATTTCCCCAAACACGTTCAATCAAAATTTTTATATAGCTATTTTGTTCCACGCAGTTTAAAGTTAAGGAAATTATACCTTCGATTAGAACACTCCCCTCACAGTTTTCAGGGCAAGGGTTATAAGTTATACCCTGAGGGCATATAAGCATTTATTGAAATCTTTTTCGTAGAAGCTTGAAAAAGTGCTCATTCAATTGGAAATTCATAGGGCTAGTGCCATTTTTAATAGTCGGAAGTATTTTGAGGGCAGTTTTGAAAATTATGTCTTTAAGGAAGGCAACCCCTCACAGCCCTCAGGGTAAGGGTTGTAAGTTATGCTCTGGGGCCAGACAAGAAAAAAAAAGTTTTTTTAAAAAAAGACAGAGGAATACAGGTGTTTGATGACTCAGGCACTTCTCAATAGCTAATCTAAGAGTGAAAATTCGGTCGATATATCCTCTACCCTTCTTAAGATCACACTGTTTCTCTCTTAAGACTTTGTCGACGGCATCTCCAAGTCTAAAAAGTATCATCATACAAAGTATTGTGCTTAATATGATTTAAAGCCAGGTTAATGCTTCTATAAATAGCATACGCCCTCTTATCAACTCTCTTACTACTACGACTACAAACAACTGATTGCACCACGAAGCCGCCTGAGGCCAACTCAGCTACGCAAGTAACTCCTCCGTCCCAACATATGCAAAGTGTTCGGATCCTCTCATGAAGGTACCGTTTTCTTTAAATCTTTTCTTTACGACTTTCTCTAACCCCAACCCTGAATGACCTTCTTTCTATTAAGCACTAGACGGTTGGCCAAATGGATAACCTTTGGCAATCAGTTATTTTTTATTTGCAGAGCTCGCCCGAGCCATCTCAATATTTGTCTTATTATCTTGAAAAACACTTTTCCTACAGTCTACAATCCCGAAAACGGTCAGTCAGCTGGGTGCCCAAAACAATCCATAGGCAATTTCCTTACAAGAAAAAACAAGCAAATATTCATCTGTTTCTTGGAGTGCCCGTGTTTCAGAAACATATTTCACCATCGTCATCATTATATTTTCCATTATTCTAATCTTAGTTTGCATATTTATCTTCCTATTCTTCCAAACTTATTTAAATTGTAAAAAAACACCCTGAGCCATGGCTATTCTACGTGTAACATATTCACTGCTCCAGGTGTCTTTACTGAATATACAACTATCTTTGCTGAAAAAATAAGCAAAGTTGTCAACTTGACCAATCGTTTCGTTACCCGACTTTATGTTTTCATCTTTACTTATTCATACACTTATTGACTTAGTTTTCTTTAAATTAATTTTCAAGCCTATTTTAGCACCCTGAACTCGCTAAATCTCTAAAAGCTCATTCGTTTTGCTCACACCTTCACCTAGGATGCTTAGATCCACAGCATAAGCTAAGTCCAAGAAAGTATTTCATATCCATTTGTTTCCCTGCCTCTATAATTACCATACTCTTATCAACTTTCTGACTACTGCTGCAACTACTAACAACTAAATGCAGCACCAAGCCTTCTGAGACCAAAACAGCTACGCACGCTCCTTGTCAATCCTAATCTATTCAAAACATCCCTCTTTACAATCTTCCAGAAAGTTCATATTTCTCTTAAATTTTTTTTATGGCACCCTTCAACCTCGAACACAGATGACCTGCCTTTTGTTTAGCCCTAGATGGAAAGAACGTAGCCTAGTCATATCAATGTTTCTCACATTATATCCCTACAAAGCTGAACTAAGCCACACTTTTCATAAGGCCAATTGTTTGAAATACGGCCAGTCAGCTGGGGAAGCAAAAAATCTTTATGTAATTTCTCTGGAAAACCTCTAGCGAATCTTCATTCATTTTTGGAGGACCCATGATTCATAACAATATTTGACCACCGTCATCATTTTATCTTCCAATTTTCTATTCTTAGTTGACAGACCTATCTTTCTATTCTTCCAAACTTGTTTTCAACTGTTAAAAAACACCCTGAACTACAACTACTCTACTTTTAACATCTTCACGGCTCCGGCCGTCTTTACTAATTATACTACCAAGGTAAGTATGGCTATCAACTTGATCAATCTTTGCGTTACTTGACGTTACTTTTTGTTCTTCACTTATTCTTATCCTTAGCAAATTATTCCTTTTAAAATTAACTTTCAGACGTATTTTAGTACCCCGTATTTTAGCAAAACCTCTAATGTTTCATTCACGTTGCTCATATTTTCTTCTGTGAAGCTTATATGCTCAACATAATATAAATCCAAGAGAATCCCCCCACCATTTTATTCCACGTTCTCTTATTCCTCTTTCCGTTTTCCTTAAGAGAAAGTCCATAAAAAAATCCTATAAGAGGGGATAGAACAAAAATCTTATTAACTTCTGATTTAGTTTGAAACCAGCTGAAAAACTCGTTTCCTATCTTAACCAGAGCAATCTTATCCTCATACATAGTACTAATCACTTTAATAATTTGTAGGGTATAATATACAAGACTGAGACCTTTGCTAAGGCTCTTCTGTCATAAGAATCGTAATCTTGCGCAAAATCTATAAAACTGAAGACTAAGGGTGTTTGATAACTCCTCCACTTCAAAATTAATAACCTAAGAGTGACAATTTGGTTGACCCATCATCTACTCTTCTTAAAACCACACTGTTTTTCTTTTATAAAGTTTGTGTACAGCATCTCCCAGTCTAAAAAGTATATTATTACTAAGTAATTTTCTGCTACAGGGACCATGCTATTGCCTTGATAAACACACCGATCACCCTTGTCACCTTTTTTTTGTGTATTGGTTTGATTAGGATTTTCCTAGAAATTGCTTGGTACTTCTCCTTTTTCAAAAATCATATTCACAATCTTGAAAAGCTTATATATAACCTCACAGTCACAATATCTAAGAAACTCCTTTACCACACCTTCAGCACCTGAAGCCTTATTATCTCATAATCCTTTGAATAATATTGCTATTTCTTCCCAGTAAAACAAATCTTTCCTTCACATCCATGGTATTACGAAGTTTTTCATTTCCCTCTGAATCCGCAATTCTATCTTTGCTTAGAAAATTCTCAAACTTTTCTGCCCATCTTTTTTTAGCTTCTTTCTTGTCACTAATTTTGACCAGTTCATATTTTCAGTAGGACAAATTTGGATTGACTACTCTTCCTCAATTTTTTAACACGCCAGCATTATATTTTACTATTTTGCCGTCTAGCTGCATTTTCCATATCCTTGGAAATTTTAATCATGGTAACCACTTCGTACCTCCTTAGTTCATATTTTAATGCTTTCTCCACTTTCTTTACGTTTCTTTTCATGTGAAAATGTGTGTAGTTTGTTTCGCCATACAAGATCAAACGCCTGCTTGAAAACAAAAATTGAAAGATATCCTAACCAAACTCGATACCGTTATCCCTAAGTTTTTTCACTGCAAAAATCTGATCCGTGGTAGATAGTCAAAAGCGGAAGCAGGCCTAATAATTAATTATGATATTGTCTGTAATAGCTCTGATTTTGTTTAGGAGAGTCCCCGTTAGAATTTTAACCAGTTGGCAGTTGAGGCTAGTGGGTCCATGCTAATTTCCGAAATAAAATTCTATTCATCTTCTACATTGTCAAATTCTAAACTACTTATTTTAGTATTCAACTGCTCCTGGAATCTTCTGATTCTGCAAAAATCCTCATCTTGGACTCGACCAACTACGTAGCTCCAGAAATTTTAACATTGACTAAACCCTCGACACTACTAGATGGTGATCTTTACTTCTGAAATCAATAACAGCACAAATTAATATTTTGTATTGATCATATTAGTTTCTAATATACCATAATATAATCAATAAGGTTAGCTTTCTGAGCATCTTGCAAATACCATGAAAAATTATTGATAATTTTATACCCAATCACTGTGTTGGTTATATTTAGATAGTTATACCTAGAAAATTGCCGATGTTTGTTGCCTTTATTGTTATCTTTTTCTACACCAAATATTCTTAGCATAGAATACCATTTATCCTTATTTATACCAACCTGGCTGTTAAAATTTCCTGATTAAAATACCATAAATTTACCTCAGACGCTGTCTAATTAAGCTTGTAAATGTGAATAAAATTTAACTGAGTCACTACCATCTCCGCCAGTCTGTTCTACAGAGGCTTATATAGCTATGACTGAAACCCTCTACTTCTTAGTAATAAAAAGGGAGACTAGCATCCTATTATTAATTTCTTCAGGACCAACAGGAATTTACACCTTTCTTATTTACTTTCTTATTCACTACCATCTCCGTTAGTCTGTTCTACAGAGGCTTATGTAACTATAACTGAAACCCTCTAAAATTTAGTAATAAAAAGAGTGACTAGCATACTATTATTAATGTCTTCAGGACAAACAGGAATTTACACCTCTCTTATTTATCGTGAGTCCTACTCCTTGTCTATGTACCCCATCCTTCTTGCTTGAGCTTAAAAATTTTATATGACCTATTTTGATGTTTCTTACCCTTGAAACATCAGTTTCTGGTTTTATTAGTAGATCTAGTTGAAAGTTCCTGAATTTTTCAGTCAAAATGTTGATACGATAGTAATTTATTAACGTCACAATATTCCAACTTGAAATTTTCATATTCTTTAAATCGTTTAAAATATTTTTGCTTCATAAAAAGAAATTGTCCCAGAGCTAGTGCAGGAAGGGGACCAACATATCACCTCAGGCCGACACCAAAGTGTTTAAACAGGCTTCATAATGAACAGAAAAAAGTTCCTGGGACCTCCAGTTTAATCGTGGCTTTGTATAAGTCCATTTTTGTCACAACATGGTTTTCAGCGTTTGTTGCTGCTTTTCAAAAAGTAAGGGCCGATGTCTTGCAAAAACAATATCGAGCTTATTACCTACAGCTTATTATATATTTATGTTTAAAAATTTTACAATACTGGGGAGAGGCAGCCCATATTAGATAAGTTAGCGTGGAAAATATATTTCAGCCTGGTGTATAAACGCCCATCAAAACACATAAATCACAGAAGAACTATCTATTAATGAGAATCCCGTGCGAATGCTACGTCGTTTAAAAGGATCTAATTTCCTCGATCGGTGGCACTCCTCAAGTTGGAATAAAAGGGACCAAAAGGTCGCTAGATTTGCAGGAAAAGGGAATTTTCAAGGTATTTTCCAGAAGAAACTTGACATGGGGGAACTGATGGATATTTCTTGGTTGATCTGAAAAACAATAAAACACTAAATAAAAACCAGTTTTTTCAACTAAAAGTACGAAGCAACATTAAAAATTCAAACAAAAAAATATACTGAATATTAGGGACCTGCCACATCCTCAATCCTCGATCTTTACGCTAAAGTTTTACTTTTCGTCCTGATTATTTAGGAAAGACTACTCAAACAGAAGGGCGTTCGATTTTGAATGAGAAGTATTCTGAACGAGCTTTAGTACTTTAGTGTAAATAATAACGGTTGAGGACTGGAAGCTCTCCTAATATACAGTATAATTTCTGTTTGTTTTAAGTTTTAATGTTTATCTCTCCTTCATTTGAAACACCTTGTTTTTTTCTATTTAACACTATTAAAATATTCAAATCATATTACCTTTGCAATTCATAAGGATAAAGCATTGCCTCTGATAATGCAAATAATCCATTGTTGAAAATCAAAAACGTAGTATCGTTTGATTTAGTTTTAAATTCCATTCAAACCCAATACCGTTAGGGGTTTCTGATATAATAGGAAGCACAAGAATGCCGCCTAAATAAAGAACGAATTGGGTACAACATATAACTATTTTTCACCAAGGCACTTCGCATAGAACAAGCTGTTGTAGAAACTTCAAAAGTAGGTCTTTCAATTAGAAGTTGAAATTTCTAGTGCCTTTTGTATGAGTCAAAAGTGATTTGAAGGCAAAATAGTCCCCCTCCAACGCTCAAAAATTGCCCATAACATCCGGTCTAAATTTTGAGGTATCATTTTGTTCAACATAGCAGGAAAGTTTAATAACCATATGTCTGGAGATATCAGCCCTCCAGAGATCTCGGAGAAAGGACTGCAATTTGAGCAATTTCACCATCATCATTGATAAATGGGGCATTTTGACCCCTAAAATAAAAAAAAGACCAATGATATTCAAGTGAGGCTATATGATAATGCTTTGGGGAGAGTTATACTAAATCGAAAAAGTTTATTTACACTAAGGTTGTTATAAGGCCGTATCTCAGGAATTTATGAGATTACTAAGTTGAAACTTCAGGGAAGTTGCATCTTTCAGGGAATGAAGAAGAAGATGATCAACTGCCCTAAAATGCAATATTTGCCTGCTACTATTACTGCTACTTCTACTACTACTACTGCCATTACAACTATTGCCGCTACAGCGATTGCTTTTGCATTGCCTATTACTATGGCTAAGGATATTGATGTGAAATTTGAAGGCAACGTTGAGGGGAAAGATGAACTAAATCTAAACATACTACTTGCATGAGGATTTCCAAAAGGTTGTATCAGTAATATCTTAGGTACAGCTTATCGTTTTAAGCTGGAACATCACAAGTAGCATGAGTATGATGTTTGACTGACGAAAAGACAATGTGTGCATACTACTACTGTAGTAGTAAAACGACTACTAATTCACCTACTATTACGATAGGAGTGCTGCTAAGGGTATAAAGATCTAAATTGAATAAAACACAAAGAGGAAGGTTGAACCAAATCAAAACAAACTATATTCATACGGGTTGTCAAAGTGTGTTTTACAAGAATGGCTTAGGCTATTAAGGTAGGATCTTCCAAAGAATGCCTGATGGTAAGATCGATAGACCAAATGGCACTAAGTTCAAGCAACTGCTAATACTACTACAAGTGTGACCACTACTACTGTCACTCTAACCACTCTATTGAAACTGATGCTAGGTCGAAGATTTCTATTAAAATACATATTAGTTCGGAAATGCTTCGGAGGTAAGTCAAATGGAATTGAAACACCTTATGGGCATACAAGGTATCCCAAGAGTTTGTATTCAATATGTTAGAATATAACTTTTAGGGCTTGATGAAGAGGATTTTCTAATGAACATATGGCAATTTTTCATTTTACATCCAATACTAATACTAATTCAACTACCATTAGTACTTACTGATCGCCTATTACTACCGCTAATAATACTACTAAAATAAACAGCTGTAGCTACTACTACAACTAAGACTAAGGGTATGGATATGAAAATTTTCAGGAAGTTTTTTGGGGAAAAGTGAAGTGATCCAATATCCATTTTTTGCAAGCAGGTTGTCAAACTGGGCATATCAACAGCATCTTACAAAGAACTTGATTTATGGAGTTGAAACTTAAAAGTCTTGTTGTGGGAAGTGTCAAAAAGAACTAGGAAAAGCCAAAAAGTTAGACTTTTGGTGAGTTTTTGAGAGGAAATTGAAAAAGCAAAAGTGCTGCGCTGCTACTAATACTACTATGATGTATGTAGAAGTAGTCAAATACTAAGGGTTGCTTTAGGATAATATTTCTACGGCTAAGGGTATGAAGGTGAAACTTTCAGGAAATGTTCAAGGTAATGTTGAGCTAAACTGAAACTTGAGGTTGAAAAACAGATTTTCAAAAGGGCTTATCCCCATCATCTTAGAATCAGGTTAGAGCATTGAGTTGGAAATTTCAGGGCACGATAAGAGTGATGTCAAAATAATGAAAAGGCAATATTTCAAACCTAGTACTACTTCTAATATTCGAACTATTACGTCTGTTAAAGATATCCTATGTCTAAGAGTATTTAGGTGGGAATTTCAAGAGAAGTTGAGGAAAAAGATGAACTCAATAGTGCAATCCACCATCGGCAAATATTTTGCTTAAAATGTGGTTATCTTGGCATCAACAATATGTTAGGAACTCCTGACGGTCTTAATTTAAGTGTGCGGGCATCCAGGATGTCAAAATTGCATAGCTCCAATGTTTTAAGAAAGACGTTAAGCTATATTTCTTAGGAGAACTTGAGGGGGTGTAAAACTAAATAAAAGGATACTATGTGTGTTTTTTACGATAAGGAAGCCTTGTGGTCACAAGACTATTTGTTATGATAGCCTAGAGGCTACAAGTCTTTGATCTCTAACGCCATACGAGTGCCACTGGTGGTTATATTGCAGCCAGTGTGGATGTAAGAAATGTGCTCTCTTTTGAGGGGTTAGGACTCAAACTATTAGGGCTAAATTTTCGTGATCTATGCCACCACTGATATATTTCCAGCTTTTTCTTTGGAGGGTAAAGAGACTCTTTTGTTGATACATTAATAACAGTAAATTTCAAAATTTCTTCTTTTACCCTGCAAGGGTTCAGGAGAAAACACTCTTACACAGTAAAATAAAATGAATCACTTTTATTCTCTCGATATAAATTATGACAAAATAGGAACACGCTTTTAAACGTAGACTCTGAACAGTCTGATAACTACTTAGGAGCTAACTAACAATTCACTGTTGTCATACAAGCAAAACTTGGGTGGGAGTAGACCCTAGAATGACTCTGGTCAGTCCAATTAATTAAAGTTTAAATCTCTGGCTTCTTTGAATAATCTTTTCTATCAATGGCCTAGATCAGACGGACTGAAATAGATCTTTACCTAAAAGTTTACTTATTTCGAAACAACTGCCATGGCAACGGGAATTTAAATTATCTTTTGAAATTAGGCTATAAACAAATCGAATTAAAATAAAATGGGTAGTTTTATCCTAGAAACATAACGGGGCTGAGCCCAAACAAATTACCCTGTAAAATAAATGGCTACCCTCGCACCACGCTGGTCCACCATCACCAACATAAAAATCTAAATATCAACCTTACAATATCCATTAGCCTTCTTTTTTCCATCTCTGACAAATTTCTATGCTGCTGCCTCGACATCTTGGCTCCTGCTCTGATGCCATATACATTTTTCCACTATAAAACAACCAGAGTTTGGATTACATGAGCATCTACATGAGATATGAGATGGAAAAGAGTCCACAAGAATAGCAGAAAATAATCGTGCAAATCTAATAAAGCAATCATCTGTCCTGGGAAATTGAATTCAATCTCTCCTCCAATCTACAAACATAGTGGAAGTATCTCTAAGAGGTGATTTTCTATATTTTAGTCAACCTATAATCAGGGGTTTTCAGCACGATTAATGAAAATATTCTTTCCCTCACAAAATACTACGAAAATTGGAAAAAGTAGGGTTAAAACTAAAACCAGAAAATCTTAGAATTGTGGTACCAAAATTTATCTTTCTCGGACATTTCATAAATCAAGGTACAATTTCGCAAAATAAAGAAAAACTCTGAAAATCCAAATCCAGAGCAATTAAAACCAACGAAACATGAGAACAGTTTTAGATCAGTATGCGGGTTGCTAAGTTATTTCCGTTGATAAATTCAAAATTATGTGGTAATAGCTCAGCCTTTGACAAATCTCGTAAAAAAATCAGTCAAACTTGAATGTCAACCAAATTCTAGAAAGGCACTGAATGCAGTAAAAAGAAAATTATTGAAGTTTCCCGTACTTAAATTTCAGATTTGTCACAAGAATTCTGTTTAGCAAACAAACGCGTCAGCATATGAAATTGGAGAGGTACTACTGAATATGAATTCTAAGGGGGAGGAATTTATAGTCCAATGTGCCAGCCGCTCTTTGACAGAGGCAGAAAGAAAATATTGAAAGAAAAATTGAAAGAGAATGATTTGCATTTGTAGTTTTTACAAAATATTTTTGCCAATTTTTGCTTGCAAAAAAGTTTACTTTACGCGTATATCAGGAATCGCTAATTTGGTTGCATACACTGAAAAATACTTCAGCAAGACTGACAAGATAGGTACTCCGTCTTCAAGCATATTCATGCAACCCGATATATATAAAAGAAGAACCAATACTTTACCAGATTATCTATCGCGAAACCCAGAGGGGGACGATCATTTAATAACCACCATACACAGCGACCTTGTCGATGCGGAAATATTTTCAAATAAAAATATCTCACTACATCAAAATAAAGGCAATTTTTAATCAGCCATGAAATCCTTTTTACTAATCAGGAAAAAGCTTCAAGAGCACTTCAAACATTTTCTAAAAGAGCTAGATAATTTTAATTTAGATGAGAGAAAAAATCTTTTAATAAGATATTATAGAGTGCCCCAAGGGTATAGAAAAAATGGATAAAACTTATTCCCATAATTCCAAAATAGCTAGAGAAGGAAATATTATAGATGTCAAACGCAGAATGCGGGTGCCGCATGGGAGAAACAAAGACGATTTGAGGAATGAAGAGAAATGTTTATTTTTCAAAAATCTACTCCAAGATAAAAATCTTCATAAAAGGCTGTCAAGAATGTGCCAAGCAAAAGTCACCCCTAAAGATGCCTAGGGCTGAAACACGTTAATACCCTACCCAATCAGGGATAGGAGAATTAATTTCTAAAGACATTTGGGGCACAGGAGGAGGTTTACCAGTTTCCAGAAAAGGGAGTCACTGTGTGTTATCAAGAGTGGATCATTCTTTCGTAGTCTTTGCGACAACCAAGGCTTATTTATGTCTTTTAAAGGAAGCAATATTGTTTACGATATTTGAGAGATCCAAGGGTTTGCATGGATGCAATAGATAATCATAGAACATATTACAATCTAGATCTATATTAACAGGAAATGTTTGTGCGTATGAAAAAGCTATGGAGCCAGTTAAACAGAATGTTGAAGATGCAGAGACGATACAAAAAGAAAATATGACGAGAAAATTAAAATAATTTAACATATGCACTAGGAGATTTGGTTTGTGTTCAGAAAACCAGCCTAGAAGGAACAAAAAAGTTGAAATCAAAATTGGACGGACCTTATAGAGTGATAAAGCAACTTCCGAATAACCTAACGCATGTTTTAAAGCAACAAGAAAGAAAAACTTAGGAGGTAGTACACCATAGCAGAATGAAAGAAGGATTTATTTCAAAACTTTGGAAGTCTGAACCTATTTCTTCAGATGAAGTGAAAGACGAAGCAATTGCACCCATATATATAAAAGGGCCATGTCAATTTTATGTCCTTTTTGATAACCAAAACAGTTGGGAGAAATGGAAAGAATATCTGGCCCAATCCTGGCTACAAACTTTCCACGACCAAAAAGAGAAAACGAGGAAGTTCAAATACCTATCTGATAGTAGTGATGGAAGTGACGAAGAAGAAATCCAAAGACAACCTAGAAGTTCAATAGAAAACAAGTGAGAGGGTATCTCAAAAGAAGCAGAAACATGGAAGCAATATGTATTAAAGTGCCGTTAAATGTAGTAAAGTGAGGTTATACTTTTTATGAAGTAGGGCTATAGTTGCCCACCCAGCTTTTACCACTTGGTATATCATAGGTTTGGGTTGGTACCTTGTCACTCCCTTTATAAGAGGTATCATCACGGTTCTAAGGTAAGTAAACTTTGGTAGCGTGCCATAGGCTTTGACCTGACTAATTAGGTGTACCTTTTGGGATTATTCGAGATACTAAAGTAACGCTACAGGGAGGTTTGATATAGTAGAATATCTTTTATTGAGCATTAAGGAATACAATGGCAAATAGGCATAATCATAATCAGTTCATAATCAATTCATAGAAATAATCATAAAATACAAATAATAGTTAAATCCTCTATACTTAAAATTTCCGAAAGGATCCAAAAATCCAGAGGTTATATAAATTAGTTTAGAGAGACAACCCCCCGTTATCGCAAAACTGTCAATTATATACTTTTTGCCTCAACCGTACGTCCTGTTTTAAACCAAGGAAGTGGCATTAACAAATTTTGCGTATCTTCACCGCCATTCCATCATGCTCTTAGTTTGGTTGTCAATTTCCAAAAACTTTTATCTAGAACCCATATATTATATGCGTTGTTGCAGTTTTAAATACTTTTATAAAAATCAATTTATTCAAACCTAAAATTTCAGGTTATTACAGTACTCCTTTCCTTAAAAAGAGCCGTCTCGGCTTTTTAACTCTAGCTTCAAAGGCTTATTTTGATTCCCATACTTGAAATAGTCTTAACATTTAGTCGTCATTTTTAGGATCATTTTCTTTTATAGATAGAATTCAAATGCCTAAACTATTTAGTGATTCTTTTTAACTGTGGCAATTTATTCATATATCCTCTTTTTGTTTTTTTTCTTTGGATTTTGTGCATGTCTGTGTATCGATGCTTTCTCTTTTCTGTTTTTTGCTGTTGTAAAGCTGTTATTTTTGATCATGTCCATCTGTGCACCGATGGCTTCTCTCTTTTTTCCATTATTTATACCATTTAACGAGAATACATGTTTACTTATTTATATATTCTATGTTCTCTATATGATGATCCGCATAATGATAGAAGCAAAAACCATCTTAGACGAACGACCAAGTGTTTAACCAAATAAGATTAAAGTTTTTTTCTTTTCAATAAACTACAGTTTAGGTATTAGCTGAGCTCTGACGGAATGTGAAGAAATATATTATTAGGATTCTTGTTAATTTTTCTTTTAAAGTTTTGGATCGTTTTAGTAAGAAATTTAAAGCACATTTCCAAATAAAGATAAAATTTTAATTTTACGACTAATTTAATAACAGATAAATTTTATGATTTTTATGAACAACAGATTTCGCACACAAATTTGGTTCAATTACTTGGAGCAAGTGCTTGTTTTTCACTTAACTAGGCCTAAATATACATTTGGTATTATGTCACTTTATATCTTTGAACATGGCATATTTTCAAGGTATTAGTTTGACAGTGAGGTTCGTATCAAATGGTGTGAACTTTTGGTTTCATGGTACCATTGAGTTGGTCTTATCTGGGTTGCATCTAAAGGTCAAGCACTCAACCATTGAGGGCCAAACATATTGTCGCTGCATATTTTCGTTGCATGTTCAAATGAAATTGGGTGTCATAAAAAAAAATTTGTGGTTAATAATGCCAAAAGAAAAACAAACCTATCGCTGAAGAAATTCAAATATAAGACACAGGAATGAACCTAAAATTGTTATGTATAACGATTAACACATCACTAAAATAGAATTTATATATTCTTTTTTTAAGATTTAAAGTACTATTTTAAATTATTAAAATAGGATACATATATATTTATCAAACACAAGAAGCAACAATCGATTTTTTCCCTCATAGGTTCTACATAGAGCAAAACTTTTTGTATAGCCTAACTCTCTTTTTCTTCAAAAAAAAAACACTCAAAATAACAATTCAATATATTTATATTGGTAATTTAGGTTATATATATATTAACAGAAGTTATGTTGATACATGACTAAATTAAAAAAAAATTTGTACCCAAACAAATTATTTAATCACTGCAATGTTTATTCTTTGTACAAATTTTAAATAAATCAAGAAAGACTTTTTATCTGATAATTTTTATACTGCAATTAAAATATTTACAAAAAAGTTTAATTCTAACAAATAGATTTATATACTATAACAGAGAACTGTGATTAGCCGCTATTTAAGGGCTTAGAAACAGTTCTTACAAAACGACTTTGTTATTAAAATTTACATTTGCAAATTTGTACGATACAAATTCCATAGCTATTAAAGGTTCGCAAAATACATTTATAACTATATATTTACTCAATAACATTAGTTACTACTGAATTCCTATATACGATTAAATACATTTATTATTTGCATTTTTTCTTCTAGTCCTTGTTTTCCAACTTTTTTTAAGTTCTATTTTGAACAAACTTGTATCAGTAATTGCTTTCAGCTTACTAAACTTCGGTTTGCTTATATAAACTTTTGAGCTTTCTAATTCTCTTTAAATTTTCGGTCAGTAAGACAATATAATTAAGTATTTGCTTATCATCTCTTTCAACTTTAGGGTCCTTATGGGACAAGGCTAAGCATACAGCTTAGATTTGATAAGGCTCAAAATTTAGCTATTCGCCTTTTTATCTGTTATTATACAATCAATTGACTTGGGCTTGTGCTCTAAGGTTTGCTTATCAGGACTGCTTTTTGGTAGCTCCTTATATCCTTTTTTGGCTTTCTTGTCATTGGCTACAGCTAAAAGGGAAATTATGAACCTATACACACAATAATTAATTATTTATAGCGAAACTCTTTTTTTGTTGCCACAATCTTTTCTTGAGTTCTTTCCCTTGTCAAAAAGGTGGCCCTACTACAAGGAATATGTCCTTGCCTTCATTTATCTTATGTACGGTAATTTATTTTAAGACATACAAACGAACTCAACTGTTTTCTCTTTAACTTCCTAAAACTTTTAGGAGTCCTTCCTTAAATTTTGGCTTCAACTTCTGTCATTTGGGCTTTTAGGTATCTTTTTAAAATTGTTTATGCCATGCTAGTCATTTTTCAAAAATTACTCCTACATGAAAGGCATAATTTTCCATCTCTACCTGAAGCATATCTTCAGAATTTCCATTAAATCAAGACCAGGATTACTCCTGTTTTCACTAGGTGTTCCTCTAGCATAACATGCTAATTATTTGTACTATTTAGTGTGAAAACTCCGTAGAAGTCTTGTTCAGTCAGCTGTTTGCATGTTTATTGACGTCTAGACCACTCCAATCAATTTTATGACAAAAAAACTTCCTTATGTTTCCTTTATTTTTTCAACGTTTCTCCATGTTTAAGGGGTGGGTAGCAGTCTATTGCCAAAACCTGTATTTTTTTTAATCTATTAATCTTCTCAATCCAAAGGTGTTTATTTAGTGTTGTAAAGCACCGTATTTTTCGTTTGATTTTTAGAGCATCTTTAATTCAATTTTGTGTGACATTTTCTAGCCTTCATGTGTCCTACGGAAATGCAATTTTTATGAAATACTGGTTGCAACTTTTATTCTAGCTTTAATTATGATTTTATTCGTTAATGAGATAACAAAAAAAAATTGGCAAGCTAGATAGCTTTGCATACGGTTGGTTTCTGTCTGTGGTTACTTGATAACTTCTAACCTGGGAAAATATTATCAAGTAAATTTCTTTTCATTTCCCTTGTTCCCTTGTTGAGTTTACTTGAATATTTAATTTTGTTTTTAAACCTTGTGAGTCTTTCAAATTTTGTTCACCACTCGTTAGGACGGTTGGTAGTTTGATCACAATATATTTTAATCTGATATTCTTGTTCTAACTGTCTTGATTTTTTGGTAATATTCTCCGTTTTTTGTCAAATATTTGCCATGGACTAACTTACCTAATTTGGGCTATTTTTAAGGTTTTTTTTTGCTATCTCTGCTGGTTGGTTCTTGGTTATACCTTATGTTTGCATTGCTTTTGGTTTCTTTTACCTAGCATCTTTTTGTTTCTAAAATTATTCTAAGATTCACTTTAATCTTTAGAGCACTTAAATATCGCTCTTAATTTATTTTTTTCCTTTTACATTTTGTAAATAATAAAAAATTTATAGCATTAGACTATAACTAATTATAATAAGATTACAGCCATCTTGTACACATATTGCGCAGTTAATGTAGACTCGTGCTGTATTTCCAATCATTATTATTTTTAATTCCCGTCAAAAAAAATTCTTCTCTTTTTTTCAAACACCCCCTCCCCCCAATTTTTTTTTAATATACCTATCAACTGAATTGTCGTTTTATTCTGAATCTAAATAATTTATTATGTTTTATTAAGCTTCTCAGAAGATACGAGTCAAAATTTAGAACTAATTAACTAAAGCGTAATTTGAAATCTAGTTCCTGAAATATTTTTAATATCTAGCCTAGCGTCTGCTTTTTTCTGCTTAAAATTTGTCTCATTTTTGGAGACAGTTTGATATATCTTTATATTATGTCTTTTTAGGGACTGTCAGCTTTTTCTCTTATGAACGTATGGATTAAAAAAATGTAGAATGTTTGTGTAGAGTCTTTTTACGCGTTTTAATTTCCAAAGATTATTATCACTTTATTCAAATAGTAGGTGACTGGGACAATGCTAGCCCTACCCTTTTCAGTTTAAATTTCCTCTCGTGAGTTTTGGATTCCTAACTTGACTTTTTACTCCTTGTAATACTGACAAGTCTTCCCCTTGTCTTGTACCGTAAGCAATATGTGATATATTTAAAATATAAAATAGTTCCCAAATACTTCAAGATAAAATAATATTACTTAGTTCTAAATATACTTCCGATGTAAATTAAACTCCCCCCTAATTGAGTTCAAATCCCATTTCGAACTTGAGTTTAAATTCCTAATCAACGAAAATAAAACCACATT
>JAQQPU010008529.1:0-26023 GCA_029168905.1 Artemia sp. Kazakhstan ARC1039 | reverse complement strand
TTTTTTTTTTTTTTTTTTTTTTTTTTTTTTTTTTTTTTTTTTTTTTCAGGGGTGATCGTATCGACCCAGTGGTCCTAGAATATCATGGAAGGGCTCATTGGAACGGTAATTAAAAGTTCTAGTGCCCTTTTTAAGTGACCAAAAAAAAATGAAGGGCAACTGGGCCCCCTCCAACGCACATTTTTTCCCAAAATCACCCGATCAAAATTTTTAGATGGCCATTTTGTTCAGCATGGTCGAAAATATGATAGCTATTTCTTTTAGGATGACTTAATCCCTCGAAGTTCCCGGGGGAAGGGCTGAAAGTTATGAACTTTACCCAATGTTAACATATAGTATTGGTTATTGGAAAGTATACAGACGTTTTCAGGGGGGATTTTTTCTGGTAGTGGGGGGAGAGGGTGGGTCGGGGTTTTTATGTGGGAGGATCTTTCCATGAAGAAAGTTTTCATGGGGGAAGAGACATTGCTATGAAGGGAGCGCCGGATTTCTCAGCATTATTTAAAAAAAGATCAGAAATTAAATATAAAAAAAAAGTTTTTCAACTGAAAGTAAGGAGCAACATCAATACTTAAAACGAACAGAACGTATATGATTGGGTTCACCCGCTAGTCAATACCTCGCTCTTTAAGCCAAAATTTTTTTAGTACTTTCATAAGAGCTATTTATTATAATTAACGGCCTTTGTGATTAAGGGGTAATTTTTAAAGAATTGGAACAAAATTCGAACTTTAGCTTAAAGAGCAAGGTATTGACTAGGGGGCGAACCCCCTAATATACGTATAAAAATATATGAATATAGAAGTTCGTTACGTAAGTTAATTCGTAAGTTACGTATATTTATTACTAATAAAAACGTTCGTAAATAAAATTAAACAACTTTCGAGAAAGCCATTTAACCAAATAAAAGTAAAATTAATATGCAAATTTCATTTAATTATTCATGTATTTGAGTAAATTTCGTTTTAAGTATCATGTATTCATGTAAAATTTTGTTGTAATTATTCATGTACGGTGAGCCAAAATCAAAACCTGCATTAATTCAAAAACGTTCAAAAATTAAATAAAAAAAAACAAGTTTTTTTTAACTGAAAGTAAGGAACGATGTTAAAACTTAAAACGAACAAAAATTATTCCGCATATGAAAGGGGCTGTCCCCTCCTCGACGCCTCGCTCTTTACGCTAAAGTTTGACTTTCTCACAACTCGATATTATTTTTTAAACAATAAAAAACTTTATTTAATATCATGCTAAGATGAAAGAAACTACCGATGAAACCGGTTTGTTCTCGAGTTTTACACAGCGTAAACTTGAGTGAGTGGCGCATAATACACAAGTACCAAAATTCCTTCCCCATACGGAAATAAAAAAATAAAACTTAAATAAAATTCTCAAATTTGGAAAGCCTTATATTCCACGGGGGGTATTTTATAAACACCGGCCACCAGTTGAAAGGCCTAATAACTATGTCTGTAGAGATAAAATGACCCCCTACATCCCCTGGGGAAAGGTTTTTAAGTTGTAAAATTTACCCATTGTTTTATTTGTTATTGGGAATATGCATACATTTTTCGGGTGGGGACGGGAGAAAGAATTTTCTGCTGGGAGGATTTTACACGGAGATAATTTTCCATGGAGAGGGAAGTTTCACAGAATTCCTATACGAAATTTCTTTTTATGTCTTGGTTTTTCTTTACCGATTCAATTTTAGGCGTGGAGAGGTTAAGAGTAATTGTCCGGGGTTTATTTTTGCCAGGATTGAATTGCCCAGAGGATATTTCTATGGGGAGGGGGATTTTTCCGTGGAGGTGGAGCCAGGTGTCCTGGTGTTGTTAAAAAACGATAAGAAATTAAATAAAAAAACAAGTTTTTTCAACTGAAAGTTAGCAGCAACATCAAAACTTAAAACGAACAGAAACTATTACGTAAATGAGGGGGGTTGTCCCCTCCTCAACCCCTTGTTCTTTACGCTAAAGTTTAAATTTTGTGCCGATTCTTTAAAAGCAACTCTTGAAACACAAGTGTCGTTTAATTAGAACAATAAGTAACTTTTTTTTAAATGCCGAAAAACTATAGCGTGAAGAGTGAGGTAATGAGGAGGGGGGAAACCCCCCTCATATACATAATAATTTATGTTCGTTTTGTTTTAATGTTGCTCCTTGCTTTCAGCCGAAAAAAACTTTTTTTATTTAATGAAGCTTACAACCATTTTTCTAAAGGCAATGAAAAGAGTATGTTAATTAAAGTAAAAGTATATAAAAATCGAAAAAGTAGATAATTAAAACAATTACACAAAACAATAGCCTATTTACAAAAACAAAGATATGAACACCCAGCTTTCAGTTCTGTTGAGCAATGCCAAAGCGTTGGACGGATATTTTTTAACAATATCGACAGTTTTGAACTTGGTTATGAAACACTAAAATGTTTAATGCCTTTAGAATCAATTGCTTATAAAAGGTACCACAAAATCAAAGTAGTTTGTTCAAAGTAAAACATTAAAACTAAGATTAAGAAAATAAAATAAATATTTTTAATTCAATTATTTTAGTTTAATTTTCAATATCAAAAACCAATATATTTGACAGCTTTATACTTCATAACTGTAAAAAATCAAATCTTTCTCAAAGCTACAACTAGATAAATACAATCTCTCCTGGAAAAATAGATACATGATAATAAAACACAAAAAAACGCATCGTACGAAAATTCCCAGCATTCCGTTCAGGGGAAACATTTCTGATTATAGTGGCTTTATATGGCAGCTCATGGGTACTCTCGTAACGCAAGCAAAAGTTGACGGCTTTTTTTTTACCGAAATTGCCCCTTATTAAGTTTTTTTCCTTGTGTTTTCTTTAATTATATGAACTTACTTGTGTACTAATAACTGCACTAATTACTAATAAACAAACACATATCTAGGATTCCCATAAATAGCTGATTCTTTGATTTAGAGTTATCAACAGTTGGGCTCTTACACTTTCGTTATAGGGTCAAAATATATTGGCAGGCTGTCAACAATGGGGCAACACAGATTTTTTCCATGGTTTTTCCATATCCTGCCTTTTTTCTTTTGGTTTCCTTATAATTATTTTAGAGTCCAAAATTTCCAGGGGGGGCATGCCGCCCCCCTACCGGCGCCCATGGTAGGTAAACAATAGGTAAATTTTATAACTTGCAACCCTTTCCCCAGGGGCTCTGTGGGGTCATGATTCCAAAAGGCATTCTTCCTTCCAACTATGCTGAACAAAATGGCTCCATCAAAATTTTTATTGAATGACTTTGGGGAAAAGGGGACTTGGAATGGGGCTATTTGTCCTCCAATTTTTTGTCACTTTAAAAGGGCACTAGAATTTTTAATTTCCGTTGAAACAAATCCTCTCCCAATATTTTAGGACAATTCGTTTGGTAAGATCACAGTTTATAGAATTAGCAGTATGATCATTCCCTATCTCACCCATTATAGCAACCCGGACCGAGGTGCGAGTGCTCCAGAGAACGGTTTTGCAGATATAAACATAAGCGGCATTAGATCTTTTCACGGGTAGACAAGTCAGATTTCTCTTGGACGCGAAACTTACAGTTATAATAGAAATAAGTGGAAACCCGCTATTACGAATATGTAACCCTCTTGGACGCGAAACTTAAAGTTATAATAGAAATGATCGGAAATAAGTGGAAACTCGCTATTACGAATAATGCACTTTGTAACCATTTCTCATTGATTGACGGAAACAGACTAACCCGCTAATGCAGAAATAAGTGGGAGGAGCTTTTTGTTCGCACCGAGAATGAAGACCAGAAATGATCTGCGATAAACTTACTGGATAATTCTATAAACTGTGCGTAAGATCAACCTGGCGAAAAAAAAACGACAAATAAACAGGCATCTGCGATCTTTCTTCTGGCAAAAATACAAAATTTTACATTTTTACAGATGGGAGCTTGAAACCTCTATACTAGATTTCTCTGATATGCTGAATCTAATGGTAAGATTTTTATTAAGATTCCTTGACTTTTATTGGGTCATTTCCCCTTTTTCGAAAATCGTGCAAATTTTCTCAGGCTTGTAACTTTTGATCGGTAACACTAAACTTAATGAATTTTTATATTTTTAGAATCAGCATAAAAAACCAATTTTCTATGTATATATTGTTATCAAAATTTCGTGTTTTAGAGTATTGGTTACTATTGGGCCGAGTTGCTCCTTACTTACAGTTCGCAATTGCTTGATTCAAATGTACTTATACAAACCAACTGATAATTAACTGGCCTATTGATATAACACAAATAAAAAAAAAGGTAAAAAAAACATAGTTCTTACTAAATAAGAAGAGATAAACAATGACAATTCCGTAAATAATATATATATATATATAGAAATATTTGTTAAAATGTTAATAATTTAGACGAGACTGAAGACAAAGAGCCCCCCCCCCCCCCCCCGGGCCCGAAGGGGGAAACGCGGGGGGGGGAAAAACGAGGACAATTCCAGGCAGTGATAATACGGAAAAGAATAGAACGCAAACACTTCGGTCAAGATCTCTGCTCGACTTCCTCATGGAAAGAAAGGAAATAAAAAAGCTAAATAAGGAAACGAAGGGCGTAAAAGAAGTAAAAAGGACTTTTACAGATAAAAGTTCTCAGGACAAAATAAAAACAAAGAAAACCTTAAAAACAACCGCTAAAATAAAAGAGGTCCTCTCTAAGCAACAGTGAAAGGGCAACTGAATAAAAACATTAGACATTGAAAAACATCATTCAAAAATGGGAAATCATTCTATATACAGCTTTTCGAAATGCGATTGCCTACTAGGTATGTTATTGTTAGATATTAATTGTGAAATAGAAGTTTGTGAGAAAAAAAACTATATGAAGGATAGGAATTAATAAGTTCATCATATAATTAAAAAGTGGAATAGCATCTTTGTCTCTTGTGCTTTTGCTTTGTCAGTAAATTAGTTTTATAGGCCTGAAATAAATATTTCACATATTTGCAGGTACTTTTGCTTGGATTTCCGGCATCTTCATGAAGTGTTTTTAGCTGCTGATCTTTAAAATGAGCTTGTCAAGTGAAAATAAACAGCCTCCTCCAGTTCCTGCAAGACCTGCTGGTCTTTATCACCCATTAGCTAAGGTCGACTCTCCTCCAGTGCCTATGACCTTATCCCCTAGAAAGTCTGTAGAAGGAAGTAGCATTGGATATGAAATGAAAGATTTGAGGAGTACTTATTCAAGGGCTCACTCGCGGAATGTATCTAGTGCTTCGAAAGTTGCTGCTGATGATACATTGTCTTCAAGAATGAATTCTGGAATTATCAACTCACCTGGCTATTATCCTTTGATTGACAGCAAACGAGAAAGTGAGAAAAAAGCAACGGGTAACTTCTTTTTTTTGTCTTTTGTTAAATGTATCTGTTATTAGAGTTAAATAGTGTATCTAAGGAAAAAATTCAAAATTCCAGTTCCCAAAGAAACAAAGATAAGGTTATAACCAAAGACCTAAAATGCTATAGGGCTAGTAAGCAACTCAATTTTAAGCGGTTTTTGTGTATCTTTTCTTGAATTTTGGGCTAAAGGACATTGCTATGTTTCTTATTATTGTTTTTGTTTCCTGGAACTTGATGGATGAGTGAATAAGCAAATGAATTTATTAACTCAAACCAATACAACACAACAAGAAAATGATAACGTGCCCAAATCGAGAACAAACTTTATAATTGTTGGGTGGTGACAAACCTAAGGATTGAAGAAAAGATTAAAGAAAAATATAATTCCAGGTTAGCAGTGTACAGTAGGTGACCTCAACATGGGCAAAAAAAAAACAGTAATAACGACCGCATAAAGGGCTATATCCACCATCAAACTTCGTTTAATAATGAACTTTAAGCAAGTCTTGTGCTATCCACATAGGGCTTAATTGTGGCAAGCAGAGGTGCCACCATGATAAAAATCAATTATTGCAGGAATGAATAGAGCTGAAAAATAAAAGTTAAGATAATTATATATTGTATTGTTTGGTATGTTGGGAAGATCTTTTTTGTAAAGTTTCCCCTCCTCAAGACTCAGGAGATACCCCAGTCAAAGTTAATCTTGGTTTCTATAGTGTTCCCTTCAAAAATTTTAATATGGGATGTAGTGGTATCACTGTGATAAAAAACAAAGAAAATAGAAAAAAAATTGAGAAGCAATTGCCTAATTATTGTCTTAGAATGTCTTAAAATCTACATGTTTCGAATTTTAAAACCCGAGATCTGCAATAAGTTTAGTCTTTTCTTTTGAGAGAGTAATTCTGTGGTTCGATGCTAATTGCTTGGCATTAAGTGCTGCTAAGTCAAGCTTCCTGATTTTCCTGCGAATTTCTCAAGCTTGCCCCCAACTTCCGGACAGTCATTTTTCCAGGGGTTCTCTCAGCAGGCCTAGTGATCCCTATGTTTGGTTCCTGGGCATTCTTCTCAATGAGAATCTCCTCTCCAGAAATCATATTATTGAAATTAAAATGAAGATATCGTGGAATCTCAGAATTCTTGGCTGAAACATATTTTTCCTGTTTCGATTCTAAAAATGTTGTTCCATAGTTTAGTTCAGTCTTGCGTCTCTTGTAACTGTTGCCCCACTAAATGTAAGTCAACATTTTTTTCCTGTTCGATACCATTCTCTAAGGTATATGGTAAAGCAATGTACCTTATCCTTGAAACAAATAGTTTGATTGATTAGTTGTGGCGTGGTTTAAATTTACTTTGTGTTGTTTCATGTGTGCTCTTTTTTTCTTCAGTTAGATGGTGATGTTCCTGCGGCCTTTAAAACTTGACCGGTTATTTTTATGTCTCCCTGCATTCTTAACCATAGAGCCTTGCGGGAAGGGGGGGGGGTATTGATTTTTGTTGAGTTAGAATCTGAAAACAGGAAGTTGAGTAAGACCTCAATGGAAGGATAAATCTAGAGTTGTCAAAATTTTGCGACAAGAATGTTATTATAGTAAGTGCAAAAGAAATAGCTCGTTTTCTCTTTGTTTGATTTACTTATATTTTTCTCTAAGCCAAATAAAGGAAAGTTAATGAATGTTTTTGGATTTTAATTTTTTGATCCTATTTAAGCTTAATTATTCCTTGGTAGCACCTATTAAGCTGCTTAATTTTGTTTTTAACCAGATCCTGACTACTGCAATAGGCTGGTTTTCGTGTTTGTGTTCTGAGCTTGAAGTATTCTTTCATTTGCTGCAACTTGTTTTTAACAAAGAAAATCATAGTAATCATTAAAAGGACATTTTTGTGATTATCCAAAATATCTGAACTCTAGGAGGTAGCTCACTCAAAATTCGTTTCTGCATAAACTACAAAGTCTTTTTATCTTCTTTTGTTTACGACTGCCACTCCAAAGCTGCGGCATAATTTCGAGTAAAACCTTGTTTTTTTCCATTCATTCTGTTTTTGTTTTTGTCAGTCTGATTGCTGACTATTTTTAGACGCCTTATGGTATGAAACCGAGCATTCTAACTCGTTCTATTTATCTTTAATGTTTTACTCTGTTATACTTTGATGGGTTGTAAAATTTGAAGTTGAGATTTTGACTGTTGCTTCTATTGAATTTTGGGTTTGCCATTCTTTGGTTAAATTGGCCTATGACTAAGTATTAAAGTAACTTTCAATATGTTGGTTTCTTAAGTTAAATGATAGGGACCCTTGCTTCCGATTTGTAAGATGTTTAATTAATAGCTTGATCACTTTTAGTGAGATAATCTGAAACTTCCTGGTAAAGCTGAGAACAATAAATCAAAACCTTGCCACGTGCATCTGCCTCACTGTTTCTTTAAAATGGAATAAAATGTCATAGGGCCTTCAAGAATAACTAACCTATTGAAATGTGTCGAGGCAATGGACAAATTGGAACTTGTTCCCTAAACTATTTTCTATTTGAACTTTGTTAAATTATCAGAGCTTCGAAAATGACGAAGGTGGATTTGGGTTACGTTAATGCTAAACCTCTTAGATATCCTTTCACCATGACAATTATTCAATTTTTCTACGATCAATCTTTAACCTCATTTTTTCTTCTTTAAAGTTTTTTTTTTTATATTTACTTCTTTCAGTTTTTATTGCTAAGTATAGTTTTTTGTGTTTTACTCGCCTTACTGAGTCGGAGAGAGCCTTTTAATCTAAACTTTGAATGATATTGCTGACATGTTTTGATTTTGCTTTATTGTTTTATTTTGCTGCTTCTTTTTGCTTTTTCTTTTCTTGCGTAGCTCCCATATCTGGTACTGGGCAGCTGGTGAATCATCATTCTTTCTTCTCAGATGGATCTGAGGTGAACCACATGGAAAGTGCCTTGCTGGAATTGCTAAGTGATTTTCGATCAGGCAAGCTTCGAGCATTTGGTAAGCTTTATTAAGTAATATTTTTCGTCTTAATGCTGTGAAACCTAAAAACTTGAAAGACTTTAAGAAGTAAAGACTTCAAAGACTTTTAATACCCCCCTTAGCATTCCATGAAAGTTTCAACTTAATACCTGTAGCACTTCCTGAGCTCAATATAGACTTGCCCAGATACGCCCTTTGGACAACTTGCATGCACAGTTGCAATTGCAGTAGTAGTAGTACCGGTAGTAGTGGTCACAGTTGCAAATAGTAGCAGTTGCAGTCATTATTTGTGGCATTCGCAGATGGAAGTTGTCGCACTCCCAGTTGCAAGGGGTCGCAGTCATATTTAGCCGCAGTAGCAATCGAGCATGACTTGTATTCGCTGTCTAAGTAGTTGCAGTTGCAGTCATAAGTTTTCGCAGTCACAAGTAGTCGAAATCGCAAGTATTCGCAGTCTTTAGTTGTCACAGTCGCAAGTATTTATAGTCGCAAGTAGCCACGGTCGCAAATAGTCGCAGTCGCTAGCTGCCTCATTTGCAAGTAGTTGCCGTCGCAAGTATTGCAGTCTTGAGTAGTCACAGTCGCAAATACTCGCAGTCGCAACAAACAGTCATTGTCACCATTGCAAGCAGCATTAGTCGCAGTCATAGTCACAGGTAGCTATAGTCCATAGTATTTATAGTCACAACTAGTTCTAGTCGCTAATAGTCGAGGTCGCAGGTAGTCGCAGTCCCAGATGCAAGTAGTCACAACCGCTGTCACAAGTAGTCGCAGTTGCAAGCCGTTACAATTGTAGTCGCAGTAGTAAGTAAACGACCCCGCAAGTGGTCGCAGTAGCCGTTGCAGGTATTTGCAGTCCCAGATGTAAGTAGTCACAGCCACTGTGACAAGAAGTTGCAGTCACAAGTCGTTGCAATTGCAGTCGTAAGCAGTCACAGCTACAAGTTGTCGCAGTAATTGTCGCAAGAAGTCGGTGCCCAAGTTGCAGGTAGTCATAGTCGCAGTCTCAAGTTATCGAAGTTGCAGTCACAGTAGTAGTAGCATTAGTGCTCCTGAAAGTTTCAAGCTAATACCCTTAGCGGCTCCTAAGATATTGAGGTTACTCCTTTTGGTAACCTGGAGACGCATAGTGTCTTTTACTTTATTTTAACATCCTCCTCGGCATTCCCTGAAGTTTAACCTTAGGGGGCATCTCTTGAGGCACAGCTATTGGACCTGTTGACTGTTTCAACAAAATGTTGTTTATTTCAAGATTTTGATCAGTGTTGAGAGGGGGCATCTAAATAGGGAAAGTGGGGGAGAAGCTAGCTGCCCTCCGACAATTTTAAGTATCCCCTTGAACATACCCCAAAAGTTTCAACTGAATACCCTCATCCGTCCCTGAGATATTGCTCATACGCCCTTTTGACAACCAGCACGCACAATGTGTGTTTTAATTTTGTTTAAAACCCCCCTCAACATTTCCTGAAAGTAGTCACAAGTAGCTGTAGTCTTAATCGCGAGTAAGCGCAAGTAGTCGAAGTAGCAGTCGCAAGTAGTCGCAATTGTAGTCTCAGTAACAGTAAAGTTTCAAGTTCGGCTGCTATTTTTAAGTAATTTAAAGTGTAGGTGGCATTTAGTTTAAATGTTTAAATAGTTTTTTTGTTCTGAATTATTGGTGCCACTGAGAGGAGAGGAGGTGGAATAAAATAAAAAAGAAGACGAAGGATAAAAGAAAGTTTGAAGTTAGTAACCTTTCCATTTGCTAAGATGTAGCAGATACGTCTTTTTGATAACCTTGATGTACTTAATCTCTTTTGATTACTTCAACATTCCCCTCGCAATTCCCCGAAGTTTCACCTCAATACCCTTTGACTTTTGAGACACACTAAGAATCAAACATTTTCCCCTTTCACATTAATAAATCCTGCATGTAAAACATGGGCAAATTGCATAATTTACGTTTCCCCGGGGGCTATAGGGCGAATGTCATTCCTGGAGTCCTAATATTATACCTTTTAATTATTTTGAGCGAAATGGGCTTCCAAAATCATATCAAGGTTGAGGGGGGGGGCATCCAGTAAGAGCAAGGGGGCTGGTTGCCCTTTGATCACTCTTCAACATCCCCCTCAACATGTACTGAAAGTACTAACTTATGCCCTCAGTCGTTCCTGATTTTGCTGTTGCGTCTTTTTGACATCCAGCATGTGCATAGTTTATTTTGATTTCTTTTCCTAAATCGCCTTCAATATTTCCTGAAAGTAGTTGCAAGTAGAAGTAGTTGCAATCATGGTAGCAAGTTATCGCAGTCGTAACTATTCGCAATTGCAGCCACAGTATTAGAAGTAGTAGTAGCCGCCGTGAAAGTCTCAAATTAATATCATTAGTATTTTTAAGATATTGTAGACTCCCCCTTTTGATAGCTTGAATGCACCCAGTGTCTTATCATTTAGTTCAGCATCCCCCTCAACACTCTCTGAAGCTTCACGTTAACGCCCTTAGCTTTTTTGAACACGCCCAAAATCAAGCATTCCCCTTATCCAATGGTAAATCCTGTATGCAAACAAAGGGAAAACTGTATAACTGACAACCCTTGCCCTGAGGGCTGTGGGAGGCTTAGCTTCCCTGGAGGAGTAGTTATTAGACCTTTGACTATTTTGAACAATTTTTTTTTTTTTTATTTCCATCAGTGTAGGGAGGCTCTAAATAGGGTGAGTGGAGGAGGGTCTCGTCGCCCTCCGATCACTTTTGAAAACGAATTGAAAGTTTCAACTTAATATCCCCAGCCGTCACTGAGATATTGTTGATACGCCCTTTCGACAACTAGCACATAGTGTATCTTAATTTACTCAAGGTTTCCTGAAAGCAGTCGGAGTCGCAAGTACTTACAATCACAGTCGCAAGTAGTTGACATCGCAAGTAGTCACAGTTGTAGCAGTAGCAATAGCAGCACTAGTGGCTCTGAAAGTTTTAAGTTAATACCCTTACATGTTCCTAAGATATTGCAGACACGCCCCTTTGATAACCTGGTTGCACATAACGTCTTTTGATTTATTTCAACATATCCCCAACAATCCCTGAAATTTCACTTCATTACCCTTAGCCTTTCGGTTGCACCCAGGATCAGACATCCCCCCTTTTCTAATGATAAATCTTCCATGTAAAAATGGGCAAATTGCGTAGTTTGTATTCCTTGCCCCGGGATTATGGGTGGCATGGTATCCCCGGGGGCATAATTGTTAAATCATTCAACCATTTTGAACAAAGTTTTTCTTCTGAATTTCTATCAGTGTTGAGAAGGGGCATCTAAAAAGGGCAGGGGGGGGCAAAACGATCACCCTGCATATAGCGTACTTTGATCTTGTTCATTATCCTCCTCAACATTTCCTGAAAGTTTCACCTTAATATTCTAACCAATTTTGGAGACCCAGAATCAGACGTGCCCCCTTTTCCCAATAATAAACTTTATATAAACAATTGACAACTTGCACAACTTACAGCCCTTGTCTCAGGGGCTCTAGGGGGTTGTGTCATCTCCGGAGGCATATTTACTTGATGTTTAAACTGTTTTTGATAAGCTGATTCAAAATTTTGATCAGATGTCTTTGGGGAGAAAGCAGCTATTAAAGGCATGGGATGGGGCTGGTTGCCCTCCGACAACTCTTCAACATCCTCTTAACATGAAATTTCTTCATGTTAAGAAACATCCTGTTAAGCTGAAAATTTCAACTTAATACCCTCAGCCGTTCCTAAGATATTGCAGATACGCTTTTTTGATAAACTTGATGCATATAGCGTCTTTTGATTTGGTTTAACGTACCTCTAAACAGTACTCAAAGTTCATCATAATACCGTTAGCATTTTTAAACACACCGAGAATCAAACATTTTCCTTTTTCCCAATGATAAATCCTGCTGATAAACAATGGGTAAATTGCATAATTTATTATACTTGCCTCGGGGTTGTGGGGGCAGGGCATCCTGTAAGGCATAGTTATTAGACTTTCCCAAGGCCAGAACATAATTTGCACTTTACTGAAAAAATATAAATGTTTTTACTTTCATAACTTTAATAGGTCAAATAATATTAACATTTTGATTACTAAATATCAGTATATGTATATTATACTGACAATTCACATTCATTTGTATTTTTTTCAGTAAAGTGCATATTATGTTCTGGCCTTGGGAAGGCATAGGGGTTTTGAGCCCTACTCATGTTAATTTCGCTCGTTTTGAGTTTGACTCGGTTATTTATTGTAATTTCTGTTCGTTTTGGGTTTATTTATTTATCGATGCTGATTTGTGGTAGTTTCACGCTTGGTAGATTATTTGATTTTATTTTTTGCTCATTTTTGGTTTAATGGAGCTCTTTACTTTTCTTTGAAAAACTTATTTTGTGGACAAAGTTTTTTTAATTAATTTCTGTTCATTTTATATTGACATAGTCTTTTCAGGGAAAAAGAAAATAATACTTTAAATCTTTTCTTTTTTTAAGACTTTATAGTTTGGCCTGCTATTTGTATGCTGGAGAAAAATTTTCAGCAATTTTTAACAACATACACCCTTTAAAAAATCCGGACGCAAATAGTAGTGTTTAATTTAGTTTCATACCTCCTCTAGTTGACCTGGAATAGAAAACTTGATACAATTCGCAAAAAAAATCTGTTTACTTTCTTTGATAGCTTGGATACACTTACGCTATTTTGATTTGGTTAAATTTTAAGAGCAGAAGTAGCCCCGAAAGTTTGAACATAATACCCTCAGTCGTTTTTGGGATACTGCTGAGATGCCTTATTGGGAATTAGCATTAAAAAAGTGCATTTTGATTTAATATTCAGGGAACATTTAGTTTTTAAACATAATGGTCGTGGGAGGGTGGGCGTGGGAGGGGAATAGTTGCCCTCCAATCACTTTCGACTATTAAAAAGGGCATTAGTCCTTTCTATTTTCAATCGAATGAGCCCTTTTCGAAGTTCCTACGACAACTCCTTCGATACGAAGTGCCCTGGTCTAAAAAAAAAAAAAAAATAATAATACATTGTACCCAAATCGATCTTTACTATAAAAATTTCATGCCTTCCAATCACTTTTGACAATTAAAAAGGGCACTAGCCCTTTCATTTTCCAATTGAATGATCCCTTTTTGAGTTTCTACGACAGCGTTTTCTATAAACACCTTATATGCCCCCAGGGCATAACTTACAACCCTTGCCCTGAGGGCTGTGAGGGGGTTGTCATCCTCAAAGACCTAATTTCCAGAACTTTCAACTACGTTAAACAAAATGGCTATCTTAAAATTTTGATTGGATGTGTTTGCTGAAATGGTGAGTTTGAGAGGGGGGTTTGTTGCCCTTCAATCACTTTCAACTATGAAAAAGGGCACTAGACCTTTCAATTTCCAATCAAATGAGCCCTTTTGAAGTTTCTACGTCAAAACTTTCTATAAAACCCTTATATGCCCTCAGGGCATAACTTACAACCTTTGACCTGAGGGTTGTGGCGGGGGGGGGGGGGGGGTTTTCATCCTCAAAAACCTAAATACCAGAATATTCAACGACGTTGAACAAAGTGAATATTTCAAAATTTTGATTGGATGTGTTTGGGAAAATGGTGAGTCAGAGGGGGGCTAGAAGCTCTTCCGTCACTTTCGACTATTAAAAAGGGCTTTACCCGTTTCAATTTCAAATCGAATGAGCCCTTCTTGAAGTTTCTACGACAACTCTTTCTTTTAAAAACCTTATAAGGCCCCAGGGCATAACTTACAACCCTTGCCCCGAGGGCTGTGGGGGGGATGTCATCCACAAAGACATAATTTCCAGAACTTTCAACTACGAACAAAAAAAAAAATCTTAAAATTTTGATTGTATGTGTTTGGGGAAATGGTGGGCGTGAGAGGGGTATTAGTTGCCCTTCAATTACTTTTGACTATTAAAAAGGGCACTAGCCATTTCAATTTTCAATCGAATAAGCCCTTTTTGAAGTTTCTACGACAACGCTTTCTATAAAAACCTTATATGCCCCCGTGGCATAACTTACAACCCTTGCCCTGAGGGCTGTGGGGCGGGGGGGGGGGGTCATCCTTAAAGATCTAATTTTCAAAACGTTCAACTACGTTGAACAAAATGGCTATCTAAAAATTTTGATTGGATGTGTTTGGGTAAAGGTGGGCGTGAAAAGAGGGTTAGTTGTCCTCCAATCATTTTGACTATTAAAAGGGGCACAAGCCCTTTGAAATTCCAATCGAATGCCCCCTTTTTCAAGCTTCTACGACAAAGCTTTCAATAAAACCTTATATGCCCCCAGGACATAACTTGTAACCCTTTCCCAGAGGGCTCTGAGGGGGAGGGGTTGTCATCCTCAAAGACCTAATTTCCAGAACTTACAACTACGTTGAACAAAATGGCTATCTTAAAATTTGATTGGATATGCTTGGGGAAATGGTGGGCGTGGAAGGGGTGTTAGTTGCACTCCAACCACTTTCGACTATTAAAAATGGCACTAGCCCTTTGAATTTCCAATCGAATGAGCTCTTTTTCAACGACAAAGCTTTTGTTTCTACGACAAAGCTTTCAATGAAAAACCTTATATGCCCCCCGGGCATAACTTATAACCCTAGCCCTGAAGACTGTGGGGGGAGTGTCCTGCTCAAAGGTATAATTTCAAGAACTGTCAACTACGTTGAACAAAATGGCTACCTCAAAATTTGATTGGATGTGTTTGGGGAAATGGTGGGCGTGGAAGGGGTGTTAGTTGCCTTCCAATCACTTTCGACTATTAAAAAGGGCATTAGCCATTTCAATTTCCAATCGAATGAGTCCTTTTGAAGTTTCTACGACAACGCTTTCTATAAAAACCTCATATTCCCCCAGGGCATAACTTACAACCCTAGCCCTGAGGAATAAGGGGGGGGGGTGTCATCCCCAAAGACCTAATTTCCAGAACTTTCAACTACGTTAAACAAAATGGCTATCTCAAAATTTTGATTTGATGTGTTTGGGGAAAAGGTGGGCATGAGAGGGGGTTTGTTGCCTTCCAATCACTTTCGACTATTAAAAAGGGCACTAGCCCTTTGAATTTCCAATCGAATGAGCCTTTTTTGAAGTTTCTACGACAACGCTTTCTAGAAAAACCTTATATACCCTCAGGGCATAACTTAAAACCCTTGCCCTGAGGGCTGTGGGGGAGTGTCCTCCTCAAAAACATAATTTCTATCTGGAAATCAACTGCACTGAACAAAATGGCTATCTCAAAATTTTGATTGGATGTGTTTTGGGAAAGGGTGGGCGTGGAAGGGGTGTTAGTTGCCTTCCGATCACTTTCGACTATTAAAAAGGGCACAAGCCACTCCAATTCCAATTGAATGAGCCCTTCTTGAAGTTTCTACGACAACTTCTTCGATACAAAGTGCCCTGGTCTAAAGGAAAAAAAATAAAAAATAATGCATTGTGCCAACATCGTTCTTATATGCCCCAGGGAATAACTTAAAACCCTTGCCCTGGGGGTGGGGGGGGGAGTATCCTCCTCAAAAACATAATTTCCTTCTGGAATACAAAATGGCTATCTCAAAATTTTGATTGGATGTGTTTGGGGAAATGGTGGGCGTGGAAAGGGTGTTAGTTGCCTTCCAATCACTTTTGACTATAAAAAAGGGCACTAGCCGTTCCAATTTCCAATCGAAAGAGCCCTTTTCCAAGTTTCTACGACAACTCCTTCGATACGTAGTGCCCTGGTATGGAAAAAAAAATACATTGTGCCAACATCGTTCTTGACTTAGGCAGCGCGATTGCGCTGCCTATGATTTCGCTCGAGGGTGGCAGGCTCCATAATTTCAAGCCAGTGATTCCAAGACAAGTGATTCGAAACTAGTGCATCAGGTATGTCCCATGGTACATTCATCACAAACCTATGCACATTCGTATGAGAAGGATTGATGCTGCAGTCCAAGTCGTTTCCTAGAAGGATCTTAATAAACTTGAATAGAGAAAATTGTATCTCTGCTGAGGCACTAGAGTGGGGAAGGGACATCAATACTGCACAAATATAAATAATTGTAATGCGTTGATGTCAAATTCTTTCAGTGAAATCTCCTACAAAAGGAGTCATATTTCTAAACGTTCTGAAGATGGTACAGTACTTTTCTTCCGCTGACATTGTTTAATTTAGTTCTCGAGTTCGTTTTTAGTATTCCAAAGGAATTTATACTGAGAGGCAAAACTGTCTAAGTTCAATATCACGGCCATCAAGATTTAAAGTCAAGTGTTGCCGGAATCGCCAGTAAACAGATAGTTGTAGCTGTGAAAGGGTTGAGCTAGAACGGGGACTTAGTAAGTAGGTGCTTAAAGGAATGGTTAATGCAACTTCAAACTATTGTATTGCTATGAGTCAAAATATTTTCAATTGTGTGGCCGACGTCTGTGATGGTGAATCTCACAACGTGCTGTCTGATATCGACTGATCTTATGACGTTTTTGACCTTTCTTTTAACGTCTTAATTGCCTTTAATGCTATCATAGCAACAATTTAATTGTTAGTCATTTCCTTTTTGAGTTTTCTTATCCTATTTTCTATTAAATGGCATACCTCGGCTCCTATGCCCTTTTCCTCATATTTTAAAGACTAGCCTTCATGTTTCTAAAAAGTGGTAACGTCTTGTTTCGTTTTGTGCGTTAGTGGTTTTAACTGGAGATCCCACAGTGGCGGATCCAGGATTTCAGAAGATAGGGGACTCGGTCAAGAAACAAAACGTAACTTATGTCCTGGATAATTGTAGTTATAGGTAAGGGCATGCTTTTATTTTTCTATGACAGTGGGGGTGGGGAAGGGAGGAACATAACATCGTGAGATTTTCTTTGAAAAAAACGTCAACATTATAAAGAGCTATGAGAATTTATATTTTCAACCAGCGAGTAATATTTTAACTAACTAACATTGAAAGGGAACTAACATTGAAGTAAAATTGAAGTAACTAACATTGAAAAGGAACTCAGCATTTGGAAATTTCATTAGGTCTTTTTGCTTAGACGTTATTTCGTACCGTAGAGTGTCGAAAAGATTTTTGGATTTACCACTAAAATATACCCGTTAAGGTTCCTTGGGCCGTTAAGGAGGAAGAAGACATGTGTATCACTTACTTAATAATTCGGAGAAAAAAAAAATAATGAAAACAAGGAAAGAGTGAGAATATCGAGAAGTGGCGAGAAAAGCTTTGAAGTTGTGCACTAAGAGCTGTGATTTGCCCTTACATTATGGGATATCACTCTTCGCCCTCCACCTGGATCTTTCACTGGGTCTTCCTGTTGATCCCGCTGCTTCTTATTGCTTTTTTCTAGCCTTTTAAAAGCAAATTTCAAGGTAAAGTCTTCAACTTTCTTAACAGAACCTAACTTTATTGATTATTTAAAAGATAAGATAATAAAAGTTGTTCGCAGAAAAAAAATCTTTGGTTGACTACGTCAATATTCATACTAAAAAAGTTTTTGAGACTTTACTGACGAAAAAATACGCGGAAAATAAAATATAAGATGAGATACATATTCACGAACAAAATCAAAAAAACATATAGGCGATGGCATCTTTTCGGATACCCTATTTTGTTTAAAAGGATGCGTGCTGGTTGAGTGACAACACTGCCTTTGCTGGTCAGTTAATGTGTAAAAAAAGTTCGCAGCCGAAGTAATCAAATAGAATCTAAATTTCTTATTTCAAACTATTAAGATATTTCTTATTAGATTTAAAGGTTCAAAGTTCTAAATGGGAGTTTGAGCTGTTTTAAAAGTGATAATTGTCTATGCTAGCGGTATATCAATGTTATTGCTGGTGCTATGAAGCTTGATACAATTTGTGGGGCAATGCGAAAAGAAGACATGATGAATTCTTTATAACGAATTGTCTAATGAACAAAATCAACGTCTCATTGGAAAAGATGTGCCCCAAATAATATTCTATTCTTAAAGCCTTCTAGCGCTAGAAATCTTTGGATCCAGGACTGTATCAATAAAATACTCAATATACGTTTGTAATTTTACTTTGAAAATAGTATCCTTTCTAATTTTCTCTGTTTTATAGCCTTTGCTTCCTGAGACATAATAATTTTATGTGCTTTCAGGTAATGATGGAAGCCTAGAGCAAATGATGGCTATTCGAGATCAACAGGAAAAGCTTGCGAAAATGCATTTTGATTTGCTAGCTAAGCGTAGTCGGAATTCGTCTTCAAAAGAGGGTGAAACTCCCCCTGTTGACACAATGAGAGAGCTTATATTTGGACTAGAACAGCTTTCTATGTCGATTGAGAAATTGCATTCCTCCTCAGCTGAGCCAATAGTCTCTGAATCAAATAATATTGCGTCCACCTCTAAGTCTTGATATATTTCGTTTTAATTCTCCTCGTTTATGACATTATCAGATTAATTTGCTGGATCAATCCCAATTTGTTTAGTTTTTTCGGGCGTTTTCTTCTGTTTATGTTTTGTTACTGTACAAAGAAACCTGTTATTTTCAACTACCATTTCAAATCGATCTCATAGCTTAGAAACTACAAGGACAGGTAAGTCTTCTGATTAGATAACTAATCATTTTGTCAGCTGCAACGTACTAATAGAGTAGTTGAATAATAGACGTATTGCCTAAGTAGACTAATTGACAGCATATGATTTAGCGCGCTTCTTGCGCTTTTTCTCCAATGTTACCTGCAAAGATTGCCAGTAGGGTGTATCAGCAATAGCCCCGTGACAGCTGAGGGTAATAAGTTGAAACTTTCAGGGCATGGTCAGGGTCAGACAATGATCGGAGGGCAAGTCTAAGGTGCTTGAAGCAGGTAAAACTGATTGTTCAGGTCTGCTTCTGCATTACCACCATTGTCGCCACCATTCTTCTGGGTTGTGTTGCAGAACTATTATCATGAATAATGATTTATTGTCCGATATTATTTTCGTTTCAATAAAATGGATAGAACGAAATTATAAGCACTTGATACTGCTATAAGCCTCTTTTAGCTGCCCTCCTCCCAAAGACCTCCCTTCAAAATTTTGAGATAGCCATTTTGTTCAAAATAGTCTAAGCGGTATCACTATAAAAGCAAACCGGTTGCAATGTCACCCACTTGTATGCATCACAAACATTTTAAAGGCTGAATTTATTGGTTATCAATCAATTTACACTGAAGGCTGCTTATCATCATTGATCAATAACAAAGTACCAGAGGGGTGTTTTTTAGACACAAAACCGTGTCAGGCGTATTCCCCCCGCGGAAACGCAATCCCCCCATACCCGGATTCAGACAAGAAAAGACCGTTTTGGGTAATTTCCTATATTTAGTTTAATTGACATTCAGTTTTTCTTTTGAAAATCAAAGATATTTTTGTTTTGTTTCTTTGCTTATAATAAATGCAATGAAGCATTTGACGAAGATAGAACCAAACCCAAAATAAAAATTTCCACGTCCGCGTAACGATCTTTATAAAAATCTTTACTAGGTTGCAGCTAGTGCTGCGACCACGATTGTTAATCGTTGATATAACAACTTTAATGACCATTAATCAAAAATGTATTCTGAAACACACCTGTGGTATCTATTCAAGGATTATGAATTCCCTTGAGCTATCCGTGCCACCTATAATGCTAGTGTTTGGTGTAACAGGTAAACTAATTTGTTTGTCAATTTTGCTATCCTTTGGTTGGAAACTTTATTGTACTGATGAAAAATAAAGAAGCAGACATGAGAGTAGGATTTTTTTAGGGGGGGGGGTGTTCGTAAAAGCCGATAAACTATTTGAAATTATTGAACATCATCGTGCAGCCCCTCCAACGGTTTTGGCATTCGGTAAAATTTTCGTCGAAGGTTTTGCAAAATTGCCCGAAATTTAGCAAAATTCTTGATTTCTACAGAAAATTCGGCATAAATCAGGTATCGATTCAGTAAAATTTACGAAGATCGCCCCTCCCCCCCCCCAATGAAATGAGTCTAGGGACGCCCATGGTGGGAGGATGTCATATGGAAAGATTTAAGCGAATGCAACTTCTTAGGAGGGTGTAAAGAAGTAAGCTTTGAATAGATTGGGATGGAGGAGCGTGCGTAGCTGTGGCGGGCTTTGGTGACTTTGCTGCTGCAGTAACTTGCTAGTAGTTTTAATTTAAAAAAAATCGTAGAGCTTTTAAATTTGGAGGAAAGGGGCCTGGAAGCCTTCCGCGCTTGGTATGTGTATGCCAAAAGTTTTAGGTTCATTAACATTGGATCCGAAAGAATGTGTTGCGTATAATGCCCTTCAAAATAAGTTTTAAAGCTTAAGTGAGGATAACTTACTTGTCTGCGAACCTCTTTAAAGTGACTTTCTTTTTTCTCTCTGTAAACGATTACTCTTCTGTAAATAAATTTTTATTTTTGAAACTTTATTTTACAAGTACTTTTTCTAATTTGATGGTTAAAATTTAACTATGAATTGCTTTGAAATACCGAAAGATATTCGTCATTTGTTAAAGAACAGTTAAGTCTTTAAATTCTGTTTGATTTTCATTTATGTTATTAAAATAAAATACATATTTTCTATTGATGCCAACTGACTGATTGAAATTACATGCTCAGTTATAATCGAACTAGGGTCCTCCGAAGGTGCTTCATTGTCAGTTGGTGCCAGGCAGGTCAGAGCATATGATAAGTAAAAAACAATTGCTGAAGACTTAGTTTTGACTTGCCACCAAGGATGAATTTACCGAGTAAAACAGGCATTTGGTGAATATGTAAAGAATATCCACGCCCGATACCGTAAACCATCCTTCTACACATTAATATTCTCAGTGGTATAATCGTTTTGGTATTGAACTACAGGCCTACTGTCTAAGAGCAACATGGCTTCCAGTATCAAATTCTTTAGATCATCCCTGATTTGGATTAAATATAGAAAATATAGTTACTATCAATTCAATTCTGGATAGTGATTACCGTACAATAAAACAGAATAAGAGTTCTAAAATGAAAAGTCAAATGAATATCTGCATACAGAAGTTATAATTCCTTCATTTTTGTCTCGAAAAGATTTTTTTGTTGATTTAATTTAAATTATACATAAAGTGCTTTATATTTTAATACCCGCACAAAATGGAAAGGGTGGTGGCCACTTAAAGCTTTATGGTCTTATGGATCCTTCTCATTTCCTTTGGGGAAATTTTGAGAAACCACATGAAAACGCAAAAAAATAAAGAAAATTCTCTCCATTTATCCCTCCTTTTAAATATGTGACATGTGTACGCCTATGTATATTTAGGAGTGCTATTGAAGTGTTCTTCTATGCAGCGTACTCAATGCTCAACTATCCAAGTAACCTTATGAATATCGGAAAATGCCGACTTTTCAGGAGGAAAGCTGAATGAATTAGAAATACTATTACAGAAACAACATTACAAATATTCTGCGTTTTAAAAAAACTTGAAGTTTAAATATTTTATCTCTTACCTAGGCTAGGGCACCTTGTGCGGATGAAGGATGACAGATTGCCGAAGATTGCTCTTTCGACCAACCGTCTAGAGCTAAACAGAAAGCAGGTCGTCCTCGTCTGGGGTGGGAGGACGTCATAAAAAAAGATTTAAAGGAAATGGGAACTTCATGGGCGGGTGTAAAAAGGGAGGCTTTGAATAGATTGGGATGGAGGAGCGTGCGTAGCTCTGTTGGCCTCAGGCGGCTTGGTGCTGCGGTGAGTTGTTAGTAGTAGTAGTAGTAGTATATCTCTTACCAGTTGCAGAATATAAAATAGAATACAAAACACAAATAAAATATAGGGGAAAAACATGTTGAGTTCACAAAAATTTGGGCAATAGGGGTAAAAAAATGAAGGAGATTTTCTCCATCTATTTTTCTCCCCCAAACGTATAATGTATATTTATGAGCGCTATTGAAGCTTTCTGGGCAGCGTATCCAACGTTCAACTAGTTGAATCACCTTATATACGTCGGAAAATGTCGACTTTTCAGGAGAAAACCTGAATGAATTAGAAAAAAAATTAATTCTAGCACAATGAAGGAAGATTAGTAATTTTTCTGTTAGTCATAAAAATGAATGCCACGCAAAAATATATCGTAGATATAAATATGAAAAACTTGACGGAAACAATATTACAAATTTTCCGCATATTTTTAAAAATAATGTAGATTTAACTACTCTAAGTCTTACCAGTTTCAATGTATGAAATGGAATACGGAATACAGATAAAATATATACAATTAATGATAAAACTACATTAAACATACTACTCGTAAATTTGAAATAACCCAATATGAAGGGAGTATGCGCCTTTTGCAATTATTAGCCTTTTGCTTACAAGCGATTTAAAGCGTATGGGGCTATATAGGTAATGCTAAATTCTAAAATTTGGTGTTATTTTAATATAGGCGTAGTAAATATAGGAGAACCATACCGTACCCATAAATTACAAGAATAATAAAAAAAACAGTTTTAAAGCGAGTTTTTGTTCTTTTTACCTTTTTTCTTCTTTTGGGGGCTTCTTCTTTCGAATTGATGACAAAAACCGCATATGATGCACTAAGCTTCACCAAAAGTGGATTATACAGGGTATGCACGTAATGAAACACGCCTTCGCGAAACTGAATTACGGAGGGGGGTTCTAAACTTGTTATATGGTTTTTCGTCCCGTAAAAAACATCCTCTCTCCTCTGGGTCTTAGTATTCTTTCCTTAAATTATTTCCGCTGTGTACTTAAGATTCTGAATAATCCTTGGGTCAAACTGCTTTTCAAGGCTCGAACTCCTTCCTCTTCCTCTAAAAATAGAATGTTCCAAAACCATTAGCTAAGCGGATTTTTTTTAGTTCCCAAGTGCTTGCTTTCTGGACTCAGGAGGCTTTTTGTCAATGCACCAGAACTTATTTTGCAGCTTTTCGTTGAACGTGAAAATAGAATTTGGAGATTGGTCCAGTTTTTATAATTAAATAAATCTTTTGGACTAAAAAAATATGTTCCAAATAAGCCTCTTAATTACGGACCTGTCGTGAAAACAGAGAAAAGACGGTTTTAAAAAATCTGAAGAAAATCTAGCTAATGATTCTGAGTAACATAAAGGTTGTAAAGAATTTTGAGAGCTGCTGTATCGCTAATGTAGCGTGGAATAGTTTGAGTGTCCTTATTGAAACACTGTCCTTCCTCATTTCTCCGTTTAACTGTATTGCTTTTTTCTATTCTACCAAGTGAAATGTGCGGTAAATTTACAGTCACAGGCTTACTAAAAGAAATTTTAAACTAAATGGTGTGCAGCTGGAATACAGCAATATTATTCTACTATTTTTCATTCCGCTTAGAAGTATTTCATTATTTAAAGTGAAAAGTGGCGTACCAAATCAAGATTGTAATCTTGGTTTGTGGTGTTTGATTTACTTTCTCGTTCTGCTTTAAATATATTGGACTTCGATATAAGAAGCTGCAAACACTTTTACGCATGCTAGTATCAAGCTCTGTAAGGAAGGTAAGGAGCCTGATGAATGAATTAAAAGTAGCCTCTGTTTTTGGCTTATCATTTGAAATAAAAAGACCTTTTTTTGGAGCCATTTGGTTAAGATAAAAAGACAGGTATGTATGCACTGAAGGGATGGGGAGCCCCCCCCCCAAAAAAAAATATCTAGTTCTTGGATAATTCCCCGTATTTTGAATATAATTTGCTTTTAAGTTGAGCAGAAGTGGCCTCATTTTGAAAATGCTAATGAGCTCCAATGAGCAATATCCAAGCTGAGAAAATGCTGAAAATCCACAATGGGTATGAACTTGTTCTGTCTCTGAACCTCTCTAAAAGAGGGTCATGAATCTATTAGTCTCGAAACCCCAAAGAAAGATAGGAGAATAGGAAGGCAATTCTAGATATGTTAAGAAAATTTTAGTTTGTTATTTATTTCTTAGGGAATATCTAATATCAGCATTTGCTTTCTAACTAATCTTCCTAAATTATTAAAAAAAAAGTTGAATTGCCTTTCAATTGTCTCAGCAAAAGTATTTTCAGTCTTTCCCACCAGTTTCATTTGTAAGTATTGGTCAATGATTTTTTTTCAACGTATATTTGGATTTGTGCAATTTTATTTTATGGATGACTGAATATTTCCTTGAATTAGTGTATTTCATTGACTAAAAGTTTAAGGTTTTAATTTTATTATTAATTTTATTTTATTTTATTTGAATGAACTTTTACTTTGCATTACACGTGATTATATTAATTGAATAAAAGGTTTTTTTCAATGATATGTGCCGTTCAGAAGCCAAATTGATCAGGTCCTATTCTTTTTAAGTTTTTGGGATTTTAACATTAAAGTACTTGACGGACTCTCAACTTTGTGCGTCCTTTTACAAAATAGCTACATTGAGCATTGATAAAACGGTGAAAAAAACACAGTGATCTTCAATACCAAATAATCTTTTTGATATCACCTTGACTAACTCTATGTTACATTTGTCTTAAACAGCTCTCCATACTAGAAACAAAAGAAATAGCTGAGCATTTTTTCCTCATGGTGATCGATAGGCGGCATCTAACACATCTGTTTTCTCGAATTCCTGTGATGTTTGAAGTTACACCATGGGAGATATCAACGATCATAGCTAGAAGAGGCAAGGACAAAGATTGGCCACCCACTCAAGTGGTGCCAATTGGGACCAGAGAGGCCCTTTCCCCCTAGATTTTAAAAATACTGTTTTTGGCATTTCCATAGAAAGTTGTATTCTTTTGCTATTGTTTTGAAAAATACCCTGTTTTGGTGTTTTAGTTTGAAAAATTGAAAAATAAAAATTATTTTGTGCAAAACACCGTTCGATTTTTTTGGCAAATTCAAATATCATTGCTAATAACAATTTTGACGTAAATATGTAGTTATGCAGTGTTTGGGGCAGTGGGTGCCAAGTTAAAAAAAATGTGAGGGAACGAACGAGCTAAAAAAAATCGCACTAAACAGCTTAAGAAGATGTAGATTTCCCTTGAGTGTATAGTTTTCTTCGGGAACCTATAAATTGTCAGTGTTACGAACAAAAACATTGTCAACTTCAACCAATTCATTTCGCTTAATCGTATTCATGGTACAGTTTTGCAACACTGACGAAAATGTGGCACTGCCGTAAAGACTTCATAATTTTGAAACAACCAAATAACTTCTTAGAAATGTGCTGTTATCATGTATGAATTGACGGGTTCTAGGCGTTTTCCCCCCGGGATATACCACTCCCCCCCCTGCGCGGAAAAAAATGGCAGCAGCGGGTGCCAAATAAAACAAATGTAGGCGAACAATCATCAAAATTAAGTGGCACCAAAAAGTTAAAGAAGGCTTAGCTTTCCTTTGAAAGGATAGTTGGCTTTCGGAACCAACAAATTCTTATTGTTTAAGTTTTTATTACGGACGAAAGCGTTGTAAAATTCTACGAGTTTGTTTTTCTTATCTTCCGAGTGTAAAACTACTACAAATCACCATTAAAAGAAACCCAATTAAACTTATAACCCAATATTATTATAACCCAATATTAGACTCCATGGTCTTTACTTTGAACATTATTTGACTTTATTTCTGCTTATTTATTTCACCAATAAAAGAAACCCAAAGCGAACAGAAATTACAATAGATAACCTAGTCAAACTCAAAACGAGCAAAAATTAAAAGGAGTAGGGTTGACAACACCCATGTCGTTTCAAGACCAGAATATAATTTGGACTT
>JAQQPU010008528.1:0-35382 GCA_029168905.1 Artemia sp. Kazakhstan ARC1039 | reverse complement strand
TCACCCGATCAAAATTTTTAGATAGCCATTTTGTTCAGCATAGTCGAAAATCTAATAAATAAGTCTTCGAAGATGACTTAATCTTCCACAGTCCCCGGGGGAAGGGCTGCAAATTATGGACTTTACCCATTTTTTACATATAGTATTGGTTATTGGGAAGTATACAGACATTTTCAGGAGGAATTTTTTCTGGTGGGGTGGGGGTCGCTGGAGGGGGTGACGTTGGAGGATCTTTGCATGGAGGGTATTTTCATGGGGAAGGGAGATTTCTATGAAGGGGGTGCCGGATTTCCCAGCATTATTTCAAAAACGGTCAGAAACTAAATAAAAAAATAAGCTTTTTCACCTGAAAGTAAGGAGCAACATTAAAACTTAAAACGATCAGAAATTATTATGTATATGAGGGGTTTCACCCCCTATTTAATACCTCGCTCTTTACGCGAAAGTTTTTTTAGTACTTTCAATAGAGCTATCTATGATAGGCACCGCAATAGCGCTGACTAAGTAAAGAACGATGTTGGCACAATGCATTATTTATTATTTTTTTGGTTTCTTTCTTTAGACCAGGACAATTCGTATCGAAGGAGTTTTCGTAGAAACTTCAAAAGGGGCTCATTCAATTGGGAATTGAGAGGGCTATTGCCCTTATTAATAATCAAAGGCGATCTGAGGATTGATGCCCCCCCGCTCACGCCCATCATTTCCCCAAACTCTTCCGATCAACATTTTGATATAGCCATTTTGTTGAACGTAGTTGAAGGGTCCGAAAGTTATGTTTTAGGCATGATAACCCCCCCCCCCACAGTCCTCAGGAATAAAATTGTAAGTTATGCCCTGAGGGTATACAAGGTTCTTATAAAGAGTGGTGTCGTCAAAACTTCAAAAAGGGCCCATTCAATTGGTAATTGAGAGGGATAGTGCCCTTATTAATAGTCAAAAGTGATAGGAGGGCGAATGCCCCCCCACCCATCATTTCCCCAAACGCTTCCAATCAATATTTTGATATAGCCATTTTACTGCACCTAGTTGAAGGGTCTGGAAACTATGTTTTTAAGTATGGCAACTCCCCCCCCCCAAAGCCCTCAGGGCTAAGTTTGTAAGTTATACCCTGGAGGCATACAATGTTTTTACAGAAAGCCTTGTCGTAAAACTTTAAAAAGGGCTCATTTGATTGGAAATTGAGAGGGCTGTTGCCCTTTTAAATAGTTGAAAATAATCGGAGGGAGAATCAACCCCCTCCCCCCACGCCCATCATTTCCCCAAAGACTTGCGATCAACATTTTTGTTGGGCCATTTTGTTCAACGTAGTTGAAAGGTCAGGAAATTTTGTATTTGAGGATGACAACCCCCCTCCCCATAGCCCTTAGGACAAGGGTCGTAAGTTATGCTTTTGGGGCATATAAAGTTTTATAGAAATTTTTGTCTTAGAAGCTTCAAAAAGTGCTAATTCGACTCCAAATTAAGATGACTAGTGCCTTTTTTGCTAATCGAAGTTGATCAGAGGGCAAATTCCCCCCACGCCCATCATTTCCACAAACACTTCCTATCAAAATTCTGAGATATCCATTTTGTTCAGTATGCCAGAAAGGTCTGGAAATTATGTCTTTAAGGATAACGAATCTCCCCAGCCCTCCGGGCAAGAGTTGTAAGTTATGTCCTGGTTACATAAAAGGTATTTGTAGAAAGCGTGGTCATATAAACTTCGAAGGGGGCTAATTGGATTGGTAATCAGACGCTCTACTGCTTTTTTTAAGAGTCAAAGTGGTCCGACGGCAGCTCCCCCCCCCCCCACACACACACACACGTTTTTTTTGTCTCGAAATGCATCTAATAGAAAATTTTAGATAGCCATTCTGTTCAAAATAGTTTAAGTATCATATAACAAGGCTTTTGGATTTGAAAAAAAAAAACCCAGAGATTACGGGCAACGGTTGCAAGTTATGCCCAGGGGGTATTTAAGGTTTTTATTGAAGGGATTGTTGTTTAGCTTCAGAAGAGGCTAATTTTTTTCCCTGACAAAGACTATGTCAATATAAATGAACCGAAATTAATTTAAAAGACTTTTTCCACAAAATAAGTAAAGAACTTTTTTTTTTAAAGTAAAGAAATCCATCAAACCAAAAATGAACTAAAATAGAATCAAATAATCTACCAATCATGCAACTACCACAAATCAGCATCAATAAATAAATGAAACCCAAAACAAACAGAAATTAAAATAAATAACAGAGTCAAACTCAAAACGAGCAGAAATTAATATGAGTAGGGTTCTTAACCCCATGCTTTCTAAAAGCCTAAATATAGTTTGTACTTTACTGAAAATAGTTCTTTTAAATGTTTTCACTATTATAACTTTAGGAAATCAAAAATTAATTGAAATTTTAAGGAATAAATATCAGCATATGCATATTAAAATGACACTGCACATTTTTTTCGGTAAATTCATTTTTTTTTCAGTAAAGTACATATTATATTCTGGGTTTTAGAAAGCATGAGGTTTAGAACCCTTATCCTATTGATTTATGCTCGTTTTGAGTTTGACTCTATTATTTATTTTAATTTATGTTTGTTTTGGATCCCTTCATTGTAATATTTTCAAAATTTGGTACTTATGTAGAAAGCGGTAAGTGCGCGACAATTGCATTCAAGATTAGATAGGATAAAACCCGGTCCTTATACGAGACGTTGTATAAAGATAGGCATTACAAAAAATTCCTTACTCTGGATCTATATTTAAACTTTAATTTTTTGGGGTTTAGGGGGACTAAAAGGTAACCTAAGTTGGGTTGATTAGTTTAGGTTAGGCTAGGTTATGTATTTAATAGATGCTATGCTTTCTCCCCCCCCCCCTAATGTGCCCAAATTTGTATGTAGCCCGAATTTGTTTATTAACTCTTATATTTCCATCCTATTTTGTTTTATTTCATTAGCATTAACGAAACTTCCCTTTTCGCGCACTTACCACTTTCTACATAAGTACCCAAAATTGTTATTACAGATTGTAGTTATTTCTAATACTAACAGCCTTCCATCCATTTGTAAGTGGACTGCTGCCTGTATGAGCAACAGAAAAGAAGCTTATTCGTAATGCACAAATCGTTGCAAAGCGAACAAAATAGGCCCTATATTAGACATGCTATGACCAAACTTTACTGCAGTTTCTGTGACTGCTGCCTTTTTTGCTTTGGTTCTTTTGCTAATTCTTAATTATAGTAATCTAAGGAGAAATCATATTCTTAATTTTGAGAAGTTCTTCTCTATCTTCCACCAATGGATGAAAAACTTCCTTTGACTTATTTAGGCATTTCGATAAAATTTCAAAGTTATAAATGTAGTATAGAAAATTCTCAGGTACGGTTTAAGCACGCGTGTTCAATCGATCGTCTTACCCTATTTTTTCATTAATTTAGGTTTTTTTCTTGTTGTTACTCAAGTTTATACTTATCTTGTATCCGCGGATTGCAGTTTAATTAATGTATTAATTGCTGAACGTTTGTAATGTTTAACGCCTGAAGACATAAAGGCCTGGAGTAACATTTATTTTTGATTTGAAGTAATATATATTTTTTAACGCCCATTCTTAAAAACAGCTGTAAACGTGAATACGAGACAGATATCTAATTTATTTGACACTATTTTGAAGCCTAGCCTAACTCGACATTTTTGGTTCAAAAGTGCGGTTAAGTACGCTATTTGGTTGTTTTGAGTGTGAAGTTGTAACATTATATTTTAAACTTACATAAATGTATCTAAGTCACATTAAGTTTAAAAATATAAGCAATATAGTTTATGGTATTCAAATAAAACTTTTTGTGTGATATTTTTCTGTTATAGCTTTTATTAGAATTTAAATTTCGCCGACTTTAGACATTTTTGGGAACTTATTTCTTATTTTTTGTTATCTTACGGTCCTCGGAAATAGAGCCCACCTGAAACATGAGACATGTTAAAATCCTTTTTATTAGCGGTACTTTCACACCGCACCGTAGAAAATTTTATACTAGCATAACTTAAGACATTATGTTACGTTTTTTAATCTTGCGGAGCTTATTCGCAACATAAGTAGTTCTATTTAGAATCGAGATCTAAATACAATTTTACATTATGGAAGTTCATTTTATGTTATGGAAAAATCAATTTTGTAGCAACGCAATAGATGGTATTTTAGTAAATTTTGTAAGTAAGTAAATAATATAAATTAACAAACTTTTCATGGACAGCCTCGTATCCTTGATCAAAGCCTAAATATCAATCTTCATTCCATTTTTCAATTGTGGGACAGTTGTGATGACTGTGAGGATTCTGTTTGTGGGTTTGTGATGACTGTGTTGGTGTTTGTGCGGGTATGAGGATGTGTGTCGATTATGATTGTGATAACTTTCATAATGAGTAGGATGGTTTTGTGAATTTTTTACATTAAACTAGTTTAAAAAAAATTGCTCAAGTGTGAAAGATTGTACTTGACGCAGCTAAATCATTTAGCATGGAAAATAACATGCGTAGTGTAAAACCTACTTAACTCTCAGCTATCAAAGAGCAGCATCAACGTTGCGTTGTCTGTTGTTAAGCAGTATTGTTAATAAAATTGTTTCTTATTGTTCAAATCCACTGTCCAGATGGATCATTTCCAAATACACTGGAATCCGACCAAGGCTTAAAACTGCCTGTAGCCTAGCGAAAACAGAATCCGCTATCTTTTGATACAAATTACTTAACTTTTAGTTTAGCCAAATCGTTACAATAATCGTTACAATGGGTATTTTAACCTTAAAAACTAGTTCAGCGCTAAAACTGGCGCCGATGCCCCAGTTTAGATGAAAAAAGAAAAACATAGAAAGAAAGAAAAAAAGAAAAAAGAAAAGCCGTAAAGGAAATTTAAGAGGCTATTAACATGCTGGTACATAGCCTTGCAATGTATTTGTGTCCAGATATTGTTTACATTCATTCTTCCTAATATTTCTTAAGCCATTCATTGTTAGGAAAAATAATTACAATCTCCGTTTGGATTCTTTACACTGTAAAAAATAGATTTACAGCTTCGATGGCAAATTTGCCAATAAAATAAGGTAAATCCATGTTTTTCGCGTAGAACTTAGCTGCAAATTTGATTCAGTATTTGTAGGCATTTTAGAAGATTTTTCCAGTTGTGAACGAGCTTGCAAGATTGTATAAACTAGCATGCAACAACACTAACATGCTGTACACGCTAATGCATAGCTTCACACATTTACTGATAAAAGGAAGGTCTGTACCTGTCATCATAGACAAATTCCGCGTTCAAAGTATTTAAGTACAGAACGAAGGCGAGAACAGAACTACAGAACACAGCTTTATCTTGGAACGCAGCCAAATTTCGCGGTTTCATGTTTTTACTCTAGCCAGCATCACTCATTATTCAAACTACTTTAAGTAAGGGGGAGCTTTCTTTCTCCATGTTTTGCTGTCACACACAAACCTAACAGCTTACTGGAGACGCTGAGATATTTTGCTTTCTATTAGAAGCAAAGATATGGTAGAGCGTTGCGCATCTCATTGATCAGAAAGCAATGATTCTCGAGAAGTCGCAGAAGTACGAATTGGTAGATAAATGTCTTATTATTAATTGAGCGATCTAAACATGTCGTAAGGTTAACATAGAATTAAATTATATTAAGAAATTAAATTAACTTTTAAGAAAACATAAAAAGTCGACCATTAAATTAAACAAAAGTAAAAGTCAAAATATAAGCTTCAAGAGTCGAATAAATAGAGCTAAAGCCTTTGTTATTTAGTTTTATTCCTTAAGATCAAGTAAAAAACACTAGATACAAACATAAATCCTAAAATAGCTATTTTATCGAAACTATATTGTTTTGATATATCTAACGTAATTCTATTTCTTTGTTAATTAAAAAATATTTCATGACGTCCAGTGAGACTGACACTGATTAATGACGTCTAATTTTTTCCTTCAAATTTCTATTTAAGTACATTAACAGTTAAAATAAACAGAATATGAAAATGTGCTTTTAATAAAAGGATGAATTCATATACCTCCATACTCAAGGTTGGATGTATGATGCAAATTAAAATGGTTTAAGCCCCATATAACATGAAAATTGCAGTCCCTAAATTTAAATTTAAAGCTATTACAATGTGCAGAACTACGGCCCATTGAAAATGTTGACTGAATATGCTAAAAATTTAAATTGTAGTGTAACATTTTAGATCAAGCAAAAAACCCTAAAAAATTGCAAATATTCCTGCAATCAGCCCATAATTAATCTAAGCCAATTAGAACAGCAAAATAAGTGAATATAAAATGTTCTCCAAAATTATAACTTCATCTAATATTTATTAAAAAATTATGCATGTTGTCAATCATTTATGGTTTAATTATTTAAAAACTAAAATGGTTTTTAATTAAACATTCATATAGTAAGTTAGACTTAAAACAAGCAGAACTTGCTTTTAATGAATAAATGAAGCTAAAACGGACATACATTAAAATGAATCATTGAGGCAAAATTATAACGAACAGTAATTACCACAAACTCAAGCTGGTCTTGAGAACTTAAAAAAAAAATTAATATGTAGCGAGCGTAAAAAGAGTTTTAGACCCACTCCAGTACTCAGACCCAGTACTCAGTACTCAGACCTAGACCCACTCCAGTACTCAACCCTCTTTTGTTACTTTTGCTGTTTATTAGGGAGCTCGTTGAGAGATAATCAACGGCCTTTATGCATCCTATCCTCATTTGAAAGCTTTGAAATGGGTATTTCTTAAGAAAATGGAAACAAAACCCAAAAACTGGAAGATTGTAGGTTACGTTACTGTTTTGCAAGGTAGCAATACTGCTTCTGTTGTTGAACTGTAGTGCCACACTCGTATAGAACATGGAATTATATCTACAGCACCTGATACTAGTATATATTGCTACTAGATTTCTAAAAAAGTCAATCTTGAATTCCTGGATTCGTTCGTTTTTTTTCATTTTTCGTTTTTATTTTAACTAGATATATACATACATTACATATATACATACATATAAATACATTTAAAGCTCTGGTACCAAAATAAACTGAGACAAGATTAGGAACGACCCAGGTTATATTTGGGTGGAAGGGAGAAGGCTTTCTATACACATGTCAAATTTTTTCATCTCTATGGCACAGTGGTCCCCAAGTTGTTGCCACCAGAACAGCTACCAGGAGGGGCTGTTTGATCTTTAAAAAAGCTTAATAAGGGATAACAGATAGTGTTATTTGGCTTTTCAAAGGTTCAGGATAAAAAAGGCGTTGTAGGCATGGGCGTAGGGGGGGGGCAGCTGCCACCCATACACCTTCAAATTTACATTAGATATGGCTGAAAAAGCAGATGGTTTGGAAAAAGCAGTTGATAAAACTCCATCTCACTATCGACTGCCCCCCCCCTAGACAATATGCTGCCTACGCCCATGGTTGTAGGGAGGGGGCTCCATAATTGAAGTTACCAGGTTATCGGTAAAAGAAATAGTAAGATGTCAACCAAACCTACTCAAAAGTAGGTTTGGTGTGAAGGAAATCAAAAGTGGGACGTAGAAGGAAATCAATAAACTCATGTCATTATCATACTAAATTCACTAATGTAACTAAACGTAATCATACTCGTGTCGTAATCATAATCATACTGTCGTAAAGATAAAGTGCAATTTTAAGGACTAATTGAATATCATAAGGAGATACAGCAAAAATTGATTTTTTTTTTTTTTTTTTTTTTTTTAAAGAAAATGTAGCCTAGAAAATAATAGTACAAACATTTTAATTTTGAAAAAGGGAATGAAGGCTGATGAAAAAAGTCTAAATAAAGACGAAAAATGTGCAAAATGTAAAAAAAAATAGAAAGTAATAATAATCTGTAATTAAAAGCCAATTAAAGCCATATACAAAAAGACAAATACTAAAGAAAAATTACACTTCATTTCCATCAATACAAAATTTCCTACTGCCAAAATATAACGGGGAGTCCTAGACCTCATTAACTCACAAAGCAGCCTATCTTCGCCCTCCTGGATAATTAATCCCCTTAAATGAGAGAGTTGCTTACACCGGAGGAGGAAATGGCCCAACCCATAATCATTTTCTCCACATCTCAAGCAACTACACCCGGCCTCCGGAACTTCCCTCTTTTTCCTTGCAACCTTAGTATAAATTAGAAGACAATTTGCTCGAATCTGAATCCAAATCCTTAGATAATTAATGGACAATCCCGGCTTGAAATAAAACTCCTGACCAAAATTCTCTTTTACTTCTCTATACAAAGTAAAACTCGGAGATTTGTCCACAGCTGCTTGCCATAGTTGCACTTCTTGGTCTTCAAGTCTTGCACTAAATTCCTTGAAGAACTTTTCATGATCTTCTGGCCCTTTTCCCTTCTCCCACGAACTTGAAAATCCATTCTCATCTAATATCCTTGATTTGTGCTGTCCATGATGTTTTGTTACACTGAAGGAGAAGATCTTCATATGCTGCTCGGGCAAGTCTAGTCTGGGGAAGTTCTAGAAGTCTTAACCAAAATTTGATGATTTGGGTATATCTTTTCAATTTCAGGTTAAATATACCAAGATCACCTTTTAAAACTTACGTATGTGTTGTATTGTGTAGGCCAAAAACTCGTTTATAATATTGAAGTTGAAGGGTTTCTAGTTGCTTTGCCGGCCGATACCCCCATATTTCTGATCTGTAATTTAGGATAGGCATAATTTTATTATTAAATATATGTCTATATGTTATATGTTAAATATATGTTTGGTTATAAAATCATAACCAAAGAAAATCAGCAAGCCAGTTAAAATGTGCAAGAAACTTGTTGGATATGTCCAAGCGGGCTAAGGGGGACCCAACCCATGCGGATCCATAAAAGAAATGGGGGTAGACTTGATAGGGGATTGTGAACACAGGTGTAGGCGGAGGAAGAACTGATGTGACTTTTTAGGGTCCTTTGGATGTGGAAAATTCCTCGTCTGTAGCAATCCGTCCCCACATAATAGGTTAAATTGTTTGGGACTGCAGAATACTTTCGTGGAAGAATCCCTATTGGAGGACAACTGCGAAAGCGCGAACGATCCAGACGTGGAAAAAGTTTTTTTTTTTTAATTAACGTAAAGGAGTGACTTCCTGCAGTCAATGATTCAGCCAAGAACCGTTCAACTTTCAAATATGAATTATGATCCGTGACCAGAAGCCTGATAAATCAAAATGCTGCCGACTACGGGGTAACCAACGATTCATGTTTGAATAACACCAAACTTGCTACTGCGTACGGAAAAAAGTGACAATCCTCGAAGGCCTAACTCCACTCTCAAGTGGTACGGTACTATAATATCAAGGAAAATTGTTTTCGATATGTGTGCACACAATACCTAAGCTTTAGCTAAACCTGGAAAAATCGATCTTTTATCGAGACAAATTACTAGACACTGATGAGATACAGTCAGCCAGGTGGAGACACATCGTCTTCGATTTCTAATTGAATGAGCCCTTTTTGAACTTTCTACGACAACGCTTTCTATAAAACCTTATATTCCCCCAAGGCATAACTTACAACCCTTGCGCTGAGGGCTGTGGGGGATTTTCATCCTCAAAGGCATAACTTCGAGACTTTTTAACTACGTTGAACAAAATGGCTACCTCAAATTTTTTATTGGATGTTTTTGGGTAGATGGTGGGCGTGGGAGGCGTGTTAGTTTTCCTCCAATCACTTTTGACTATTAAAAGGGGAACTAGCCCTTCGAAGTTATGATGACAAGGCGCTATAAGAACTTTACATGCCTCAAGGGCATAGCTTATAACCCTTGCCCTGAGGGGTGTGGGGGGAGGTGGTTGATCATCCTCAAAGACATAATATCCGGAACTTTTAAGTAAGTTGAAAAAAATGTCCATCTCAAAATTTTGATTGGATATGTTTGGGGAAATGGTGGGCATGAGAGGGAGGTTAGTTGCCCTCTCATCAGTTTCGACTGGCCTTTTTAAAAAGGGCACTAGCCCTTTAAATTTCCAGTTGAATGAGCCTTTTTTGAAGTTTCTACGACAACATTTTCTATAAAAAAAAACCTTATATGCCCCAGGGCATAACTTACAGCCTTAGCCCTGAGGGCTCTGGGGGGAGTGTCATTCTCAAAGACCTAATTTCCAGAACTTTCATCTACATTGAACAAAAAGGCAATCTCAAAATTCTAATATGATGTGTTTTGGGAAATGGTGAGCTTGAGAGGGGGCCTAGTTGCCTTTTAATCACTTTTAACTAATAAAAAGGGCACTAGCCCTTTCAAGTTCCAATTGAATGAGCTCTTTTTGAAGTCTCTACGAAAACACTTTCTATAAAAACCTTATATGCCCCCAGGGCATAACTTACAACCCTTGTCCTGAGGGGTTTGGGGGGTTTGTCATCCTCAAAATCATAATTTCAAATATCATAATCTTTCCAGAACTTTCAAATACGTTGAACTAAGTGGCTATCTCAAAAGTTTAATTGAATGTGTTTTGGGAAATGGTGGGTGTGAGAGTGGGGTTAGTTGCTCTCCATTCAATTTTGACTAATAAACAGGGCACTAGCCCTTTCAATTTCCAATCAAGTGAGCACTTTCTAGAAAAACCTTATATGCCCCCAGGGTATAACTTACAACACTTGCTTTGAGGGCTCTGAGGGGGTTGTCATCCTAAAAGACCTAATTATCAGAACTTTTAACTACATTGAACAAAATGAATGTCTCAAAATTTTTATTGGATGTGTTTGGGGGAAATGTGGCCGTGATAGGGGGGTTAGTTGCCCTCCAATTACTTTCAACTATTAAAAAGGCACTAGCCCTTTCATTTTTCAATTTTTGAAGTTTTGCGACAACGCTTTCTATAAAAACCTCATATGTCCCCAGGGCATAACTTATAACCCTTGCCCTGAGGGCTCTGGGGGGTTGTCATCCTCAAGACATAGTTTCCAGAACTTTCAACTACGTTGAAAAAAATTGCTATCTCAAGATTTTGATTGTATGTGTTTGGGAAAATGGTTGACGTGAGATGGGGGTTAGTTGCTCTGCATATTACTTTCGATTATTAAAAAGGTCACTAGCCATTTCAATTTCCAAGGGAATGAGCCCTTTTTGAAGTTTCTACGACAACGCTTTCCATACTAACCTTATGTGCCCCCAGGGCATAACTTACAACCTTTGCCAAGAGGGATGTGTGTGGGGGAGGTTATCTTCCTTAAAAACCTCATTTCCAAAACTTTCAACTATGTTGAACAAATTGGCTATGTAAAATTTTTGATTGTAAATGTTTGGGGAAAAGGTGGGCATGAGAGGGGGTTTAGTTGCCCTCTAATCATTTTCGACTATTAAAAAGGGTACTAGTCCTTTTCGAACTGAATGCGCCCTTTTTCAAGTTTCTACGACAAAGCTTTCAATAACAACCCTATATGCCCCTAGGTTATAACTTATAACCCTTTCCCTCAAGGCTCTGAGGGGGTTATCATTCTCAAAGACCTAATTTCCAGAACTTTCAACTACGTTGAACAAAATGGCTATTTCAAAATTTTGATTGGATTTGTTTGGATAAATGGTGGGCGTGCAAGGGGTGTTAGTTGCCTTCCAATCACTGTCGACGATTAAAAAGGGAACTGGCCATTCAATTTCCAATCGGATGAGCCTCTTTTGAAGTTTCTCCGACAACGCTTTCGATGAAAACCTTATATGCCTCCTGGGCATAACTTATAACCCTTGCCCTGAGGGCTCTGGGGGGTCGTCATTCTCAAACACCTAATTTTCAGAACTTTAAACTTCGTTGAACAAAATGGCTATCTCAAAATTTTCATTGGATGCGTTTGGGGAAAAGATGGGCATGAGAGGGATGTTAGTTGCCATCCAATCACTTTCAACTATTAAAAAGGCCACTAGCCCTTTGAATTTCCAATCGAATGAACCTTTTTTGAAGTTTCTGCGACAACGCTTTCTATAAAAATCTTATATTCCCCCAGGGAATAACTTGCAACCCTTTCCCTGAGGGCTTTGGAGGAGTGTCCTCTTCAAAAACATAATTTTTATCTGGAAATCAACTACGCTGAACAAAATGGCTATTTTGATTGAATGTTTTTGGGGAATTGTGGGCATGGAAGGGGTATTAGTTGCCTTCCAATCACTTTCGACTATTAAAAAGGGCACTAGCCATTCCAATTTCCCATCGAATAAGCCCTTTCTGAAGTTTCTACGACAACTCCTTCGATTCGAATTGCCCTGGTCTAAACCCAAGATAAAATAAATAATACATTGTGCCAACTTCGTTCTTTACTTAGGCAGCGCGATTGCGCTCCCTATGATAAATTACTGGATACTTATGAGATATAGTCAGCCAGGTGGAGACACATCGTCTTTAAATAAAATATTCATAGAACCACTTTCCTGTTGCCAGGAAGTAGTATAACATTCATCGGCAGGCGGTTCACCTTCATTCTCTCTCCAACACCTACAGCGTCACTGGTCTATTTCAGTCCAATAATAGGGAAATTTGTGGTAATCTTTCTGAAAGGATCCATTGAAAATCTCTCAGTCGTACAGACATACAGTCCAAATTCTGCTCAAACTGAGGAGGATTGTGGTCAATTCTACTTCCGTTTACAGGGTGTCACTGATCAAATACCCAAAAAGGATAGATTAATAGTCTTATTTGACTTCAACGCAAAAGTGAGTAGCAACATACCGGTCAGAAAGAGGCTGTGGGCCACAGCATGGACGGCTTAATTTGAAGGTAGAACGACTTTCGACTCCGGCGAAGAGAACGAACAATATATCGCCAATACTGCCTTTAAGCACAGACACCGTTGAAAAGTTACATGGAGATCATAAAATTGCCTGTTTGAAAACATGATTAAATATATCCTGACACAATGAAAAAAATTGTGGAGAAGAAATAGAAATATCCTGATAATGGAAATAACCAGTAAGAGACACGGTTTTTAATACCTGGAGGAGAGTTTGACTTCGGCCATGCGACAAAAACTCCTTGACGCTGAAAGATTATTCTCCGCGCCCCTAGCAAAAAAATAATAGATTTTTACTGCTTGTGTGTATACATATCTTTGATGTATCTTTGGCACATTCATTCCCCTCACATCTCCAGAAGAAATTGACTGGTTGATCGAACTTGCTACGTCTGCAACACTAGAGACTGCATATGATGTCCTTGGTAGAAAAGGCAAATGATAAAAACAATTGATCCCTAAATACATTATACGACTATGTGACCAGAAACACATTTGTATCAACTAATCAGACCAAATCAGGTATGACACCTACCTTACCTTAGACCTTAGGTCCTCCAGGGCCAGGTTTGGCGCAATAGGGCATCATTGAAGCCTCGACAGACGTTTCGAAGCAGAGCAGCAGCCAGACGTCCTTCCACTGTGGTTGTAACGACAGCTCAGCATTCCGCAGGTTTCGGTCGTAGTGTCACCGGAGGGTGTGTTTCGGTCACCCTCTTTTTCACCTACCCTCAGGTTGCCACTCGTAGACAGCATTCGGAAGACGGTCTCATGGCATTCGGAGGACATGACCAAGATAGGCCCATTTTCTCTGCTCCAGGAGATCAGTGACTGGTGGCTGTAGAAGAAACTTATTTCAACTACACACATAATAAAGGGAAGTTGAGCGGGAAGTCAGGACGGCACTGCAAAACCATATCACTGAGACGTGTAAGGATAGTGAAATACAGTTTAAGAACGGCAGAAGCTATGTTCTCTTTAAAACAGTCAAAGAATTATTAACCAGGAGGATCCTTCAGCAACCAAAAAGTAATGACAAACCCAAGCATTTTAAGATTTTTCCATATCACAAAACGTGTCACCCCACCTCCCCTGCTAATATCAGAGACAAAAGTGGTCGTAAAATTCCTATAGCGAGGCAAATTTTCGGACCAGACGGTGTCATTGCTGAAATAATGGATGTTGATTAAAATGATATTGTTGACCTATTTCACAGTGCTAGATCATCCACCAGGTCCACTTTATATGTCCCTTGACAGTGGTGTAAGGCAGCATTTGTCCCAGACCACAAAAAAGGCTTAGAGAAAGAGAGTGAAAATTACCGGCCTATTAACCTGACAAACCACCAAATGGGAACCTTGACTAAGATCCTCATTCATGGAATGTAATTAATTGTTATTCATTATACTGGCAAGTATTAAGCTGGCCTTCAACCAAGATGATCAGCTACTGATCAAATCATTAAAGTGGTTTAATCAATGGAACAACATATCGAGTTTAATGGAGTGCTCTATCAACTATTTATTGATCTTTGACGGGTACTTGACCCCATTTGGAGTAAAGATTTCTGGTATATTATAAAATGTTGCAGTGTCCCAGATAAAATCTTCAGAATAATAAAGGGCATGTACAACCTTTACAAAAGCAATATAATGACTTACAACTAACTATTCTGATGAATTCTCGACAACTTTCGGAATCCCCCAGGGATGCGTCCTCTCCCCACGTTTGTTCAATCTCTTCTGCACGCCATCCTTTCCCTGATACTCACTGAGTACTGGAGAAAATTCAGCAGAATTCTACTTAAAAATTGGCGTAAGCTGATATCGAGTAGCTAGCTACGATCACGAAAAAGCTGCAAAGACAGGCATATAGCATTTATCAAGCTACGATACCGTTTCAGATACAAATTGATACAAATAAAATTGAAGTCACGGTTACGTTATGCCAGGACACCTCAAGCTCCCCACCTATACTAATCGATGGTGAGCAAGTGGAAACGGGAGACTAATTCCCTTGCCTTGGTAGACTGTTATTGGCAGATAATTGACAAATTACTGATAGCAGATGCTGCCTAGTCCTTGGAAAATCATGTTTCAGAACGCTTTCAAACTTATGGATACCGAGTCGCCTTTCAAACTGCCTAAAAATTCACCTCTTTAATAGCCTCATTATACCATTGCTCTGTATGGGTGTGAAACGTAGCTAATAAGAGCCGAAAACGAACACACCTTTCTTGTGTTTGAAATGATATGCCTTCACGAGTTAGCAGGGATTGGATGCACTGACTACGTCAAAAATCAAGAAGTTAGGAGTTGAAGTTACCAGACACGATCATATCATAGGCAGCACAATCGCGCTGCCTAAATAAAGAACGATGTGGGCACAATGTGTTGTTTATTTTTTTTTTTTTTTTTGCATACCCGGGCACTTCGTATCGAAGGAGTTGTCGTAGAAACTTCGAAAACGGCTCATTCGATTGGAAATTGGAGTGGCTAGTGCCCCTTTAATAGTCGGAAGTGATCGGAGGGCAAACAGCCCTCCCCCACGCCCATCATTCCCCCAAACACGTCCAATCAAATTTTGAGATAGCCATTTTGTTTAGCGTAGTTGATTTCCAGATAGAAAATATGTTATTTGAGGAGGAAACTCCCCTACAACCCTTAGGGCAAGAGTTTTAAGTTATGCCCTGAGAGCATATAAGAACGATGTTGGCACAATGTATCATTTACTATTTTTTTTTCCTTTAGAGCAGGGCACTTCGTATCGAAGAAGTTGTCGTAGAAACTTCGAAAAGGGCTCATTCAATTGGAAATTAAAGTATTATTTACTTTTATCCATTTACATATTTTGCCAGTATTTTAGTTGAGGCTATTGTCAGAGCCTTCAATATTATTAAATAAAAAATAACAAATTTTTTTTAACTGAAAGTAAGGAATAACATTAAAACTTGAAACGAACAGGAAATTGTTCCGTATATGAAAGGGGGTTTCCCCTCCTCAACGCCTCGCTCTTCACGCTCAATTTTTTTTATGTTTTGAAAAATAGAGTTGTGGGAAAGAGTCGAACTTTAGCGTAAAGAGCGTTAAATAGTTACTTTTAGTTTAAAAAACTTGTTTTTTTATTTAATTTCTGAACGTTTTTTAATTGATGCAGGTTTTGATTTTGGCTCACCGTAAATGAATAATTAAGGAGGAATTTGCATATTAATTAAATTTTTTTAATAAATGGCTTTCTCGAAAGTTCTTTAATTTTATTTATGAACGTTTTTATTAGCAATAAAAATGCATAACTTACGAATTAACTTCCGTAACAAACTTCTATATTCATATATTTTTAATACGTATATTAGGGGGTTCACCCCCTAGTCAATATCTCACTCTTTACACTACAGTTCGAATTTTGTTCCAATTCTTTAAAAATGAACCCGTAATCACAAAGGCCGTTAATTAGAATATATAGCTCTTATGAAAGTACTAAAAAAAACTTTTGCTTAAAGAGCGAGGTATTGACAAGGGGACAAACCCAATCATATACGTAATAATTTCTGTTCGTTTTAAGTTTTGATGTTGTTCCTTTCTTTCAGTTGAAAAACCTGTTTTTTAAATTTAATTTCTGATCGTTTTTTAAATAATGCTGGGAAGTCCGGCGCCCCCTTCATAGTTATGTCCCTTCCCTCATGAAAACTTCCTCCACGGGAAGATACCCCCGCGTATCCCCCGAACCTCCCCCCCCCTAACAGCAAAAACACCCCCTGAAAACATCTGTGTGCTTCCCAATAACCAATACTATATGTAAACATTGGGCAAAGTTCATAACTTGCAGCCCTTCCCCCGTGGACTGTGGGGGATTAAGTCATCCTCATAGACATAGTCAACATATTTTTTACCATGCTGAAAAAAATGGCTAACTCAAAATTTTGATCGGGTTACTTTGGGAAACAAATGAGCGTGGGAGGGGGCCTAGTTGTCCTCCATTTTTTTGTTGCTTATAAAGAGCACAAGAGCTTTTAATTTTCCTTCGAATGAGCCCCTCCCACGATATTCTAAAACCACTGGGTCAATATAATCAGCCCTGGGAAAAAAACAACAAATTCGAACGGAAGAAGAAAGAAACACGCATCCGTGATCTTTCTTCTGGCAAAAAATACAAAACTCCACATGTTTGCAGATAGGAGCTTGAAACCTATTCAGTAGGGTTCTATAATACGCTGAATCTGACGGTGTGATTTTCCATTAAGGTTATATTACTTTTAGGGGGTGTTTCCCCCTTTTATCGAAAATCAGGCAAATTTTCTGAGGTTCATAACTTTTGATGTGTAGGACTTAACTTGAAAAAACTTATATATTTGAAATCATTATAAGAATTTAATTCTTTTGGTGTATCTATTGGTATCAAAATTCTGTTTTTAGTCTGTTGGTTACTATTGAGCCGGGATGCTCCCCAGGTCGCTTAATGGACACCGAAATGTTTAGAGCAACTCCTTCTTCCTTTTGCTTACTTTAAACCCAAAGGTAAAAAAAAACATTGAGAGTTCGTAAATCACATGCAGCTGTCCATAACTATTAGAATGTTTCTATCTAAGATTTTTTTTTTTTTCAATTCAAACTGAAAAAAAAAATTCCTTTCTGTCCATCACTAAAAGAAACTCCTGTAGATTTTCACTAGTCATCTTTCACTAATTATCATTGATTATTTTTTCCAATTATTAAATAATCACTAATTATGACTCTAATTTTCTAATTATCACTAATGTTTTTGACTAATTATTATAAAGAAAACCCTGCAAACTTAACGCTGTGTTGCAATTTTTCCGATACCCTCACATTGGAAAAATAGCATCAGTGACGAAAAATCCTGTAGATTTTCACCAACCATCCTTGGTTGGGGTGGCTGTCTTCGATTGGGGTGGGAGGAAGTTGTGAGGAAAGATTTAAGGGAAATGGGAACTTCCTAGGAGGGTGTTAAAAGCAAGGCTTTCAATAGATTGGGATGGATGAGAAGCGTGCGTAGCCGTGATGGCCTGAGGTGGCTTGGTACTGGAGTGAGTTGTTAGTAGTAGCAGAAGTAGTACTATCCGTTAGGTCATTCTACTCAAAAGCTAAATAGCCTCCTTATCTTTGAGTTGGCAAAAATGTAATATGTATTGCATTAATGTAGCATCAAATGGCATTTCGCTAATGTGGCATAAGACGCAAAATGTCTTCAACGATCACTTATTAGCTAAAATATTGTTATAAAAACTCTGAATTTACCACGAAGTATTCATTACCATGAAGGGTCTGGAGAGGGGAAAATTATGTGTTATGTATTTGTTTTTGTAAGCGAAAAACACACAATGAAAGGTTATGAGCTCCAAGTACCGTAAAAGCTCTGAAAAGAGAAATATGTTTGACATTCATCTTGCTTGATATTTCAATTATTTATTTATTTTTAGTCTCTTTTCTATTGCATTTCTTTTGTTATTTCCGACAAATTGTTTTCTTTGCTTAATCCGTTCGTTACCATAAAAAGAGGCTAATTGCGTCCTGTGTATTTTCAATTATATTTTTTTATTTTATTTAATTTTCTTACTTCATACAGAAAAACAACGAAATTACCGCCCCCGATATTCATAAATGTACATTTTGTCCCTTCTCCTTAATTTTCGTGAATTGGCATAAAAAGTTTTTAAATGTCTTATTAAAAAAGTTTTGAAAAAATTGTAAAATTAAATCGTTAGGTCACAAATGCAATCATTCTAAGAAACATTTTTCTTTTCCGTAGGCCTAAATAGAAATGATATTTCTTCTTTATGGTTTCCTAAACAAAACACACACCATGAACGGCTATGAACTCTCATTACCATAAACGGTCAGAAAAGACGTTCACTTTGCTTGTGATTTCGATTATCTCTTTATTTTCATATTTATATTCAGAACAATGAAAGGTCTGAATAGGAGGAACTATGTCCTATGTATTGTCCATAAGGTTTCCTAATTTTTATTATTTCATTTAATTTTTTCATGCTGAAAAACAAAAAATTGCCCCCTCCCCAGCTTTATGAAAATTGCCCCCTGTCCCTTAATTTTCGTGAATTGGCACTACAAAATCGAAACGTTCTAATTAAACCAGTTTTTTTGGATCATATAATTAAATCGAAAGTCACAAATATAACTATTTTTTGAAAAGTTTTTCTTTCCCGTAGCCCTCATTAGTAATGACATTTTTGTCAATCTTTTCCTAAACGAAACACACACCATGAACGATTATGAACTCTCATTACTATAAACGATCTGAGCAAAGGAAAAGCTGTGACATTCATTTTAGTTGAGATTTCAATTATTTCCTTATTTTCATACTCTTTTACTGTAAATCCTACTTTTAGTTTCTACACACAAAACATATTCCTTATTTTTGCCGTTCAGTACCATGAATGGTCTGAAAAGGGGAAAATATATATTGTCCTTTAGATTTCCTTATTTTTATTTCATTTCCTTTTTTCATTTCATGCAGAAAGACTTGCTTTAGATTTTGTATTTACAGAGATAATTTTTCAATTTCACTGGACAGCGAGAATTAGAAACAGACTCGGAAATAATCATTAATCATAACTAAGGGAAGAATCATGTTATTTCTCTTCTCGATATACGTTGTTTTTATTAAAAAATGTTTTTCCAGACTTCTGGTAAGTTTCTTAATTACTCCACTATAAGATAGAAACTTTCATGGACTTTGGCATAAAAAGATACGAGTGATGTTTGGACCGGCTTTGAAATAAGATTAAACACAGAAGAGGGAATATTCAAGTTTAAACTTGCAAAATGGAACTTTAGAACAAGAGTTTCGAGAAGGAAAATTAAGCAGAACTTGAAATTTCTGACAGTTTGAATTTTGGAGAAACTCTTGTTAAAGCTCTAAATAGATTCTCTAGGGGATTTGGTAAAATGATTCAAGGTGATATCAGATAGAATTTAGACATAATGAATTTCATGAGTTTTTTAGGGTTGGGATATTAACAAGGTGATTATTAAATATTCTGCGTTTCATTTTGTCAAAAAGGGTGAATTGAGCTGTCTTGAAAATTTAATCATTGCTGCAGCGACAGCTGCAACCTAGCCAAGAGCAAACCACGGTCAATAGAAACCAGAATTATAAAAATACGCTTTGAAAAAAAAAACTTCTGGTGACAAAAAAATGCCATTCGTAGTTCAGAAGTGCTAATTAATATTTCGATTAATCTTTTTATAAAACGTTACCAAATTTAAACACACACAAAAAAACAAATTTACAGGAAGAGCCAGAAACTCTTAAAAAAGGAGTTAGAGTTAGATATAAAAAAATTACACCCTTTGAATTGTAGTTGTCGAAGACCCTATTAGTAAACTTACAGCCCCCATATTGAACAACAAGGAAATTCACTTTTTTGCATAGTACTAATGTGATCTTTTTTTTTGCCCAGTTTTTCTTTCTTCGTCGCTAGAGGGGAACAGGAACATCATAGAGAGCAGTTTAAGAGCTCATTTAAAAGATAATTATATCTAATTTAAAGATTTTTTTTATATCTAATCGGTTTTATAAATTTATCGCGATACCGCGATCGTAAAGCGCCATGTAACAACAGAAAATTACAATTTGGGTCCCATGTTCGAAATGGAAAGACTGGGCAGGGCCCTGGAACACTATAAAGAATTGTTCCTTTGGTAACACTATCAAAGAGTGCCATATGGCCCCAAAAAGTCGTAATTTGAGTATCATTTTCGGAACATAAAGACTTGGAGGGGTACTGGAATAGCACAAATTTCTGTTTATTGTGAAGTGAAATATGACAACAGAAAATTGTAATTTGGGTACAGTGTTCGAAATGGAAAGAATGGGTGGGCCCTGGAATATTATAAAGAGCTTTTTAAAGGCTAATTTTTACATCTAATCGCTTTTAATAAATTCCATTTGGTAACACTATCACAGGCTTGGACGGGTACCGGAATAGCATAAATTGCTATTGAAGAGCTTATTTCAAAGCTTTTTATATAATCGCTTTTTTTTAATGCCAACTTGATAACATACTGCACAAAGTGCCATCTGGTATCCAAAAAGTGCCATTTGGGTTGTTTTTCCTTTTTCTTTTCTTTTTTCTAATGAGAATACCACTCCATAAATGTTATTTTTCAAAATCTGAGAATGGGCAAGAGACTAGGGTTCCACCATCTAAATGGCTGCAAATAGAACTAACTAATGGGCAACATCTTAGAGGCATGTTTAATGGTCCAATTCAAAGTTGTTGATCATTTCAGATGATCAACAACTTATATAGATGTTGAATATTTCAATGTGCTTGTTGTAGATTTATATAAAAAGCCACAACGTGCGGTGATGAAAACTTTGAAGTCTAGGTACTTTATTGTCTTCAATTTATAACATGCAATAAACATGTGATTGAAACAACAAATAAAAAAAAGCAGACTCGGTACTGGTGCATTATACCTAACACAGCGCTATAGACTGTCCAAGGAATGCAGACATGGAGACCGGTAAAACGGATATTTGTTATCTAAATTGATCGGAAAGCGTGGTTTCTCATTGAGTCACCAAATCTTAACCGTTTTTTTTTGGGGTTACGGGGGGGGGGGGGTACAATGAAAACACTAATTTTCGTAAATTGAACCGCAGATCTGAAATACAACTTCACAGATAATTGAATTTTTAATTTGCACCTATTTCAGCAAAAACTCATGTAAACTTCTTTGGGTTTTTTTTTGCCTAAACCGAAAAAAATTTCTTGAGGTTTATTTTCCGTATTTTAGAAACTTAAGAACATGCGAAAATAATTTTTTGAAGAACAAAGTTTTACGATGAAAAGAAAGGAACGGAGTTGAAACTTAATAGGATTAAAAACTACTGCCTGGGTTTTTATACAACGTTTTTTTTTTAAAATAAGCTCTTGATATTTGTCTTTATTTGTAGAATTCTAAAATTTTGTAGAATTGCGCTTTACTGTCAAGTAAGCTTTCTTGAGTTCTTAGAATCTTAGTCGTGTAACAAAAATTAATTGATTTCATTGCGCTTAAAAGACTATTGAGAGATTTATGAATTGTTCCTTTATCTTTCACGGGCCACTGAAGGATTATCTCGCTTCTATCCCTGTTTACTGCGTGAGTTTCGTGTTTTCAGTAAAGCGTTGCTTTTTCGGAACTCTAGAATTATAAGGAAATATCGCCAAGGAAATAAGCCAGTATCTTTGAAAACATTTTTCAAAAATATGTTGCATAGACTGCGAAATAGTAATTTGGTCTGTTTTAAGTTTTTTTCTCTATTTTCATCAAAAACTCGTTTTTAATAATTGAGTTCAAAGGTAATAGCGTATCAGTCACACAAATGACAGTTTGGGAAAGGTTATTGCCCTTCGTTAACAATAAAAGTGATAAGTAAAAATAAAATGTAGGTACCTGACGGTTTTACTGAACCTCATCGTTTGTTAAGTTTGATATGAATTAAGAGCATGAAGGTAGTCCCCTTCCTCTGTGTAACTTAAAATGGAATATTTATTTATATACCGTATGTTTTATATAATATTTATTTATATACCGTATGTTTTCATAATAGAATTTCATTCTCATTTATTTGTTTCAAGCATATAACGCTGTTATATAGTCTCTATTTATTCTATGTACCTAATTAAAATTCAGTATTATTCTCCTGAACATTAAATCAGTCGTATTTTAATCATGGAAAGACCTCCTCTCCCCTCCTTAAGCCATCGTAGTTACAACTTTACAGAGACAAGAGACGGGGCTCTGTCTTGTGGTTCAGAGGCATAGAGGGTAATCCTGTGGGAAGAAGGATACATTCAAGAATACACCCTGTTATACCAGGATTTATAGGAGTTCCCATAATTTATGGTATTTTTAAGATAATCTTTCTAGATTATCCTATCCTAGGACTAAATCATATATGCTCATGGTGAACCATGGGTCCTCAAAGATTTGGGCTGTCTTCTAGCATAATCTACAGGCCTGGATTTACCAATAGGCCCGGGCCTAGGGGCTCACGATGCCAAGGGGTGCGGTAATTATCACAGAAATTTTTTCTAAAAAAAAAGCTGGACTGATGTGATTTATCATCCAAGTGCAAGGTGCACTACGCCGCCGTGCTGCCTATTCACAAAAAAAGTGGTTTTAAAACAACATAGGATATCCGTGGCCACTTATGAACTGTCAAATGTCTCCCAAGAATGGCAGCTGAGACTTCAGTATCACCTATATCTTTCAAAGTGCTTCCACTATCCCCGAACTTTCGGGGATTCTCCCGAAAAATCATTGTCTCTCCCCGAAAAAATGTCCCAATAGGGGGCGGCAAAAATTCCGGGCCAAGAAGCGTCAAAGCTTTAAATCCGGCCTTGATTATCAGTGCTGAATTGGAAAAAATGTAGCATTATCAGAAGGTTATTGTCAATAAGATTTTATAGGGCAATATAATGCTTCAAGAGTTTTCTTACACAGCATATTAACTAGTTTTTACTACTAATAACGACAGCTCACTGCCAAAGCCGTTTGCGACCAGTACAGCTCCACACACTTCTCCTCCATGCTACCTGCTTACACTCCTCCTCCATCCTACCTGCGCACACTTCTCCTCCATCCTACCTGCGCACACTTCTCCTCCATCCTAATCTACACAAAGCTTCACCCTTTCCCCTCCTATGAATTTACTTTATGACCTCTTCCCAACCTCTTTGACAGTGGGGTTACAAACAGGGGGGGGGGGAGGAATTATTTGCGACCGATATTTTTCTTCCTCCTCCATATATTTCCAAAATGCCGTTTTTTTGTTTTCGTTCAAAAATGTATTTTTGGTATTTTATTGGAAAATTGGGAAGAAATGCAATAAAATACCCCCCCTTCAAGATTCGGAACAAATCTCCCCCCCCAACAACTTTTGTTAATTGGTACCACAACTCAAAAGCCATGAATATAATCTTTTTAAGAAATATTTCGATATTTTCTTCTTTTTGTCGATGCTTTCCTAAATCATGGTTGCAGCGGCAGCTGCAACCTAGTAAAGAGCGAACCAGAGCCCATAGTAATCAAAAGTTGTAAAATGCGTTTTCAAAAAAACTGTCTAGTGAGAAAAAATCTCCATTTGACACTGAATCAGGAATGGTAACTATTGTTTCGGTTAATCTTATAAGTAAAACTTTATTGCAAAAAGAAATTTATGGTGATTCCACAAAAGAGCCCGAAACCCCTTGAAAATGGTGTCAAATCGAAATAAAAAGTGCACCATTGGAATCAGCATGGTCGAAAACCTTTTGTAGGATAGTTACAGTCCCCCAACTTGAACACCAAGGAAAATTAATTTTTTGCATGGGTAGCACTGATCTGTCTCCCTTTCTTTTCTTTCTTTTTTTTTCTATAAGGGCTAGGGGATGGCCAGAGTATCATAGAGTGGTGTGTAATAGCTCATTCGAAAGGGAATGAAATTTTTAAGTGCCCTTTTTAAGTGACCAAAATGATTGAAGGGCAAATAGCCCCCCCCCTCCCTACATGCCCCCTTCCCCCCAGCTAGTCCTATAAAAATTTTGAGATAGCCATTTTGTTTAAAATAGTTCAAAAATCCAATATATATGGTTTTGATGACGATATGGCCCTCCATATTCCCTGGGGAAGGGCTGTATGTGGTATCGGGCGTTCGATATCGCACGTATCGGTATCGTGCGTATTGGTATTGCATGCATCGTATCGGGAATATTGGTATCCGCTGTTGTTTTTTTCCGTCATTTCCTAGGCTCATTTTTTTTAAAGCATGTCCCGGCAAGGTATCATGGTTGCAGCGGCAGCTGCAACCTAGTAAAGAGCGAACCACAGCCCATAGTAACCAAAAGTTAAAAACCGCATTTTGAAAAAAAGCCTTGTATTCCATCTGACACTGACTCAGGAACGTTAACTATTATTTCGGTTCGTCTTAAAAGTAAAAGTTTATTGCGAAAAGAAATTAATGTTGATTTCGAAAAAAAAGCCACACCCCTCAAAAATGGCGTCATATCAAAATGAAAAGTGGACCATTGGAATCAGCATGGTCAAAACCTTGTACAGGGAAGTTACAGTTCCCCTCCCTGAACAACAAGGAATATCGCTTTTTTGCATCGGTAGCATTGATCTGTCTCACGTTTTTTTTTTTTTTTTTCAACAGATCTAGCGGGCTACCATAGCACCATAAAGAGATTCTTAATGACTCATTCAAAAGCTATTTCTCATATCTACGAGCTTTTTATAAATTCTGCCATCTGAAAGTGCCATATGGCACTAAAATAGCACTTTTTGTGCTATTTCTCAAAGGGTGGCACTAGCAGGCTACCAGAACATCGTTGGTAGATCTTTTATAGCTCATATAAAAGATATTGCACATATCTACGTCTTTCTTATAAATTCCACCATCATCAAGTTCAAATGGCACTAAAAATGGCACTTTTCGTGTCGTGTCTCAAGTGGAGAAGCTGCACTGTAAAAACAAATTCATTTCCAACAAAAAGTTTTGCTCGAATTCAAGCAAGTCAAAAAAAAAATCCAATTTTTCTATTGGAATTGTGACTTGCTTATTTAATTCAAAAAAGTCACAAAAAATCCAATTTTTCTGTTGGAATTAAGACTTGCTTATTGAATTCCAACAAATTATTGAAATTATTAAGATTTATGTACTTTTCAGTAGAAAAAATGTAATTTTCACCGTAAACAGGCTATATCAATCAACACGCCTTGAACTTCAAGAGTAGTTTGAAGTTTCTTGAATATCATTTTAAATTTGACTATAGGACCATTGAAAGTAATTTGTTCAGTATAAGTTCAATTCAAATATTTGAATTATAGCAGAAAAAGGGGAATGCTAGTTGAATTTTGAGTGTAAAAAGATAATTATAAAAATAAGGAAATATATTTTTACTTTGAAATAAGTTGAACTTTCTTGTCTGCAGAATGAACACGCAGAAATTTATGTACAAAAATTATCTTTTAACTTTTACAATCGCTTTTTTTAATACATTTTTTGTGAGTTTCGGCAGGTAGAAAATTTCTTAAGATGCTACCCTAACCTTAACAGTACTAACGGTGAAAATACATTGCTTTCTGAATTCAATTTTTTCTAATTAAGAACGAAAATCCTTTTGTGGGAACAACTTATGGTTTGGCGATGAACGTCATTTTTGTAATGAGACCCAAAAAGCGTTTCAAAAAAATTCTTCCCTGGATTTGCCATAAATGCTTACGCTGAATAACCAAGTAAGCAAATATATTGAAGAAAAGAAGACGCCTGTAAGGGTATTTCAGTCCTTTACGTACACGTAAAGGAACTAAAAGCTTCCCCCAAAAAGAGAATTTTCTAAAATGGTGCACATTTCAACTGGACTCAGAAATACTACACTTTAATAGCATGAATCGTGCTTCAAAAACTCCGGTTTGCTACAGGATTAATTAAAAAATAGGACATTAGCCCAATAACTTTTATCAAACAGTTCATAGTGTTAAACTGTAATCAAGGAGTGACTCAGCTCAATTGTAACAGAAACTCAAAAATGAAATTTTGATAACAATTGATAAGAATTGGGTTTTTATGCAGATATCAAATATACAAATGTCATTACGTTTAATATCTACTCACCAAAGGCTCCAAGCCTCAGAAGAAAAAGGGATTTTGATGGATTAAGAGATTTTGAAAACAGGGAGCCTGATTTTCGAAAAAGGGACAAACACCCTCTAAAAGTCAATAAATATTAATGTAAATCAGACCTTCAGATTCAGCGTATCAGAAAATTTTATTGTGGGAGTTATGATCTCCTATCTGCACAATTGTGGAATTTAAATTTTGCCAGAAGACTGATCACGGATGCGTTTCTATTTGTTGTTTTTTTGTTCTAGTGTCCTTTATAAGAGACCATAAAGATTGGAGGGCAACTAAACCTCCTCCCAAGACCTAATTTGTCTCTTATTTTGTTTTGAAATGTTATGATTTAAGATCAATTTGACAAACCAAAAAAAATTCTCTCCTTCAAATATCCACAAACGTATAATACAGAAGTAGATTTAGATTTAATGTTAATACCTTCAAACGACGAAGCGACGATTTTACCTAGGGGGCATTCAGATCAGAGAGAGAAGACATTCTGATTGTGATGGTAAGCTTTCAGTTTAGTTTATTAATATTGATAACTTGTGTCTTATGTTTCCCAAAATGTTTAAGATAGTACATTTTTATAAATAAAAAAAGTTTGGTAAAATTCTACGGTACTGCTCTATTATCTGTAAACCATGCAAGAAGTGAAGTTCGGTTAATGCTAATAAAACAAAATAGGATAAAAATGTAATAGTTTAGAAACAAAGTTCGGTTATATATTTGCACATTAGGGGGGTGGGGGTAAAGCATAGCATTTATTAAATACGTAACCTAACCTAGGTACCTTTTCCCCTCTAAACCCCAAAAAACTAAAGTTTAAATATTGTAAACGCAGTTAGAAACTAATTTTTGCAATCCAATTCCCCGTTGAGAGAACCTGCTTGACTAGTTTCTTTTATCATCTATCTTGCGTGGCTTACAGCTAATAGAACAATACCAATTCTAATTTAGCTACTTTTGGCTATCTTGGAAAGGGGTTAGGTTAGGAAAACGAAACTTTCAGGGATTGGTCTACAGGCTAAAGTATGGGTACTTATGTACTATCTAGAACACACGCGAAAAATGAAGTTTGGTTGATGCTAATGAAGTACAACAAAATAATAATAGTTTAGAAACAAATTTCGGTTATATATTTGCACATTAGGGTTGAGGGGTGGGGGGTAAAGCATAGCATATATTAAATACCTAACCAAACCTAGGTACCTTTTTTCCCCTAAGCCCCATAGAACAATAGTTTAAATACTGTAAACCCAATAACAAACTACGCTTTACAATCCATTTCTCTATTGAAAGAAACCCGTTCGAAAGAAACCCGTATCTTCCCTATATAATATAGCGCATGTGTACCAGATAGTACATAAGTATCGAAGCATGTCCCGGGAAGATATTTTGAAGTGCCTACCTCCGCTCCTTCTCCCGCTAGAGGATCCTTAAATTTGCCTACATGACAGGTCTATACTTATTGAAATTTGACAAAACAACATTTTACCTTAATTTTCAGTTATCAGTTTCTTTTTCTCAAGGTTTAGTTCAAAAATGCAATTCCTGTTATTTGAGCAGAATTTTAAGTCAAATCAATGTTTTTTTTCTTCAAAATTTAGGAAATGTATTTGCATATCTTTAAAACCTTATAAATTGGGATTGAGCAAAAATGTGAAGCTAAAAACAATTTTATTGTATTTCATCTAAGCAGAAGATCTATTTTGCAAGGTTTCTGTTTCATAACACACAGATTTTATGAGGTGGCGAACAAGAAATTTGATGAGATCTGATGAGTAAGTCAAAGGTATTCAGAAAAGACAGGATTCGTGGCATTATTATTGCAACCGTTCACCTCTGGAGGTAGGAAAAAGGGGGAAGTCTTTCTTTTATTTGTGCCTCGATTTGATTTCATCTTCACTTCAGGTCCAAGTGTCACTGTTTTCCTGATTGGAAGATATTTCTGACTCGTGTATCTTCTGTCGGCCTACTACTACGCCGTTGATTTACTGATTTCCACCATGAAAAAATTCAGCCGTTAAGAGGTGTCATATTATCTGGGTGAAATTTTTTGTTGTAATTCTCTGTTCTTGTAAAATAAATAAGATTATTTTTTTGTATTTATTGATGCTTCAGAAAGAAGAAAGGGAAACTGAATCCTGAGAACTAGATATTAGACTGTAGACCAAGGAAATTGAACAACGCTTGTGATGGGAATCCAATAAAAGAACGGGAAATCCAGCAATCAAAATGGAAATCCAATAAGGATCTTAAAATCCAACATGTTGTTTTGTCAACAAATTGGAAATTCAATAATGACCATGGAATTCCAAAATGGTCTCAATATTCAATTTCAGCTGTTGAAATTCAAATTTTGTTGTTGATAAACATTACAAAAAATTTAATTGAATCTCAAACGTTTTTTTTACACTGTGGGGCTATTGGGCTAGCAGAACTTTAAAAAGTTATTTTTAATCGCACTCATTTTTAAGGCATATCCCGGGAAGGCAGATTTTAAACTTATTACTCATATCTACGTTCTTTTTATCAATTTTACCATCCAAAAAAGCCATATAGCACTAAAAAAGGCACTTTTGGTACCACTTCTTAAGTGGAAGAGTTTGGAAGCATAAAACTGTACCATTGCAATAATTATGGTCCAAAGCCCTTAAGTGGAGGCTTATAAGATCCCCTCACATATACCCCCCATCCAGACTCTCTTAGTAAGTTTCATAAATCAAAGGTAAGAGATTATTGCGAAAGCAAATTAACTAAAACTAAAAACTTTCCAACTAAACATCTACCAAAAATTAAGCTTGATTGATCGACAGTTTTGAATTGAACCTTCAAACTTCACTCTGTGATGAAGCCTGTGTCAGTTCTAACGGCGGTATTTGAGGGGAAGGGACGTCCTTATCCCCTTAGTTTTTGCTCTTGCCTAGGTTTTGAAATAACCTTTTCTTGGTCTTTTTTTTTGGAAAAGGCACTTGTTTCATTTAAAAAAGTTGGGGAAACAACCGGAAGTGCACTTTGTGGGAATGTGCTATCAAGTCAAATTTATAAAAAGCAATTAAGTATAAATATAAGCTTTCAAATGAGCACTTAAACAGCTTTCTTTTGTTACCGAAGCCTTCTAGCTTCTGCTAGTCAGTAGGTGATTTATAAAGCACTGTCTTCAGTATGGCTTTTTCAGGCGAAGTCGGCCAAGTAAAAACAGCTTTTTGCTAATTCGAAAAACAAACGTTCCTAAAAAACATGTATTGTTTTGTGAAGTATGGATAATGAACTTTATGTTATAGACTAAAATTTTTCTTAGCTGTCAAGGTTGTTTGCAATATTTTTTAGAGCTGTCTTATCTCCCCTAGATAGGTGATAATTAGAAATTATATTAAAAATAAATTTTCAACTGAAACTAAGAAGTGACATCAAAACTTAAAACGAGCATAAATTATTCGGTATAAATAAAAAAGATCATGGCAGCGTTGTTTCTGCATTAAATTTTAATAAAAAACGAACAAAGATTACTTTTAAACAAACAAAGTTTTTCCAAGGGAAGCAAAGAGCGAAGTTGAAACATAAAACGGACAAAAACTATTACTTCACAGCCTATTTAGTATATATTAATATAACTAGTGCAAATAAACCAACTAATTATGTTTTTCTATGCTTTTATGATTATACAAAACTAGCGCTTTACTGAAAACACAAAAGTCAAGTATAAAAAACATGATTATCGATTTAAGAGTCAAAAGTGAGTATGTAGCCCGACAACACTAAACGAATCTATAAAGCTTTTTATAGTGTTACACCAGTTGTGACATTAGTAACTTTCAGTATACAATTAAAATTATCTTAAAAACATAAGCGTAAAACTAAATATTTTTTAATAACCGCGAAGTAACTGAACAGCATACAGAGATATTGGACTGATTTATCAAGCAGCATTTTGCTCTCACCAGCTATAGTACCAATAGTGGGTAATATACAGTCTTAAATTGTGAGAAATATACTCTCGTATCACTTGAAATGAAGATCAAATAAGACATAATATGAACTCTGGAAATCCGATTATTTCTCTCTATACAAGAGTGAATTTCAAGCTATAATACAAATTCTAAAGCTAGTCTGTAGTCATAATACTATCAAGATGGCCTTACTTCGAACTTGTGTACAAACTAATCATGTCATGTACTTTTAAGAACCAAAACGAGAGCCAGTAATTGAACTGAGCCATTGTGCAGAAGTGATACCAAATTAAACATAAGAAAATAAAGGCAATCCTAAAATGAATTGTTGTTTTATTTTAAAAGAGATTGATCCTAAAAGGGATTGATAATATTTTGATTCTATAAAAAAGTATCTTAATTGGTTTGCTTTTACTGTACCAAAACTCCTATATTATTTTGTGTTTTCAGTAAAGCGCTAGTTTTGTATAATCATAAAAGCATAGGGAAACATAATTAGTTGGTTTATTTGTACTAGTTATATTAATATATATTAAATAGGCTGTGAAGTAATAGTCCCTTTTTAAGTTTCAACTTCGCTCTTTACTTCCCTCGGAAAAACTTTGTTTTTTTAAAATTAAATATTTTAAAAAACAAAGATTCTCTGAGGGAAGTAAAAACCGAAGTTGAAGCTTAAAACTAACAATGATTATTGCTTCACAGTCTTTCTAACATATATTAATAAAACTAGCACAAATAAACCAACTAATTATATTTCCCTGTGTTTGTAGGACTATAGAAAAGTAGCGCGTTACTGAAAAGACATAAACAAGTATAAAAAGCAAAAATATTGATTTAGGAGTCAAAAGTGAGTGCTTAGCCTGCCAACAACAAACTAATCCATAAAGCTTTTCATAGTCTTACACCATCTATGATATCGGTAGCTTTCAGAATACAATTAAAATTATCTTAAAAACATAAGCATAAAAATTAATATATTTTTTAATAACCGCAAAGTCATCGAACAGCATACAAATATATTTATCTGGTAACATTTTGGGCTACTACTACTACTACTACTAACAATTCACCGCAGAACCAAGCCGGCTGAGGCCAACACAGCTACGCACGCTCCTCCTCCACACCAATCTATTCAAAGCCTCCCTTTTTACACCCGCCCACGAAGTTCCCATTTCCTTTAGATCTTTCTTTATGACCTCCTCCCACCCCAGACGAGGACGACCTGCTTTGCCGTTTAGCCGTAGACGGTTGGCTGAAAAGAACAATCTTCGGCAATCTGTCATCCTTCCTCTGCACAATGTGCCCTAGCCACCTCAACCTTTCTTTCATTATAGCCCTAGAGAGCGGCATTGAACCACATTTTTCGTATAGCCTATTGTTTGAAATACGGTCAGTCAGCCGGGTACCCAGAACAATCCTTAAGCAATTTCTCTGGAAAACATCCAGCAAATCTTCATCCGCTTTTCGGAGCGTCCATGCTTCAGAGCCATATTTGACCACTGTCATCACTGTAGCTTCTAATATTCTAATCTTGATTTGCAGACTTATCTTCATATTCTTCCAAACATTTTTTAACTGTGAAAAAACACCCTAAGCCTTGGCTATTCTACTTTTAACATCTTCAATGCTCCCACCATCTTTACTAATAATACTACCGAGGTAAGTGAAGCTGCCCACCTGATCAATCATTTCATTACCCAACGTCACCTTTTCATCTTCACTTATTCGTAGCCTTAGTAACTTAGTCTTCTTAACATTAATTTTCAAACCTATTCTAGCCCCCTGAAATCGCAAAACTTCTAAAACTTCATTCATTTTGCTCACACTTTCATCTAGGATGCTTAAATCATCAGCATTATCAAAGTCCAGGGAACGTTTTCCTCCCCATTTGATTCCGTGGTCTCCCATTGCCTCTCATGTGCTCCTTACGACAAAATCCGTCAAAATAATCCGTATTAAGGGGTATAGAACACAACCCTGCTTAACTCCTGATTTAATACAAAACCAGCTGCTAACCTCATATCCTACCTTAAACGCAGCAGTGTTATTCTCGTACATAGTACTAATCATTTTAATCTATTTGCCTGGTATACCATACAAGGATAAAGCCTTTACTAAAGCTCTTCTATCAACAAAATCGAACGCTTGCTCATAATCTATAAAACTGAGGACCAAAAGGTGTTTGAAAACTCAGGCACTTCTCAATTATTACCCTAAGAGTGAAAATTAGGTCGACAACTCCTCTACCTTTTCTAAAACTGCACTGTTCTTCTATTAAACCTTTGTCTACGGCATCTTTCAGTCTAAAAAGTATCATATTACTAAGTAATTTACTACCTACAGAGACCAGACTAATGCCTCGATAATTACCACACTCACTTTTATCACCTTTCTTATAAAGTGGCTTAATTACTGTGTTCCTAAAATCGTTAGGTACTTCCCCTTTTTCAAAAATCAGATTCATAATCTTCAGTAAATTATTTCTAACATCAGAGCCACCATATTTAAGAAACTCATTTACCACCCTATCAGCACCTGGAGCCTTATCATTTTTTAATCCTTTTAGTACTGTTGATAATTCCTCCTCACAAAACAAATCTTCCTTCACATCCAAGGTATCGCAAACTTTTTTATTTTCCTCTATATCTTTTCCTGCAAGAAAATTCTCAAAATGTTCGACCCATCTATCTTTAGTTTTTTCCTTATCGCTGATTGCGGCCCTATGTCTATCTTTAACTGGACCAAGTTCGGAATGACTACTCCCTCTCAATTTTTTAACATGCTAGCGCAATATTTTACTATTATGCCGTCTAGCTGCATCTTCCAGATCCTTGGTAATTTTATCCATGGCCTCCACTTCACACTTCCTTAGTTCATTGTTTAAGGCTTTCTCCACTTTCTTTACATTACTTTTGTTTTCATATGATCTATCACTCAGATAATTCTTGTACAAGTCCTTTCTCCTTTCTATTAAACATAAAGCTTTTTCAATAATATTCTTAGCTGCAGTTCTAGCTTTCTTCCCTAAGACACCTTCAGCAACTTCACAAATTATTTTTCTAAAATTATTCCAACCATCTTCCACATTATCAAATTTTAAACTCTTAAGTTTAGTATTCAACTGTTCCTGGAAAGTTTCTCTCAAATTCTCATCCTGGAGTCTACCAACATCATAACTTCCCGGGAGGTAAAATTTACCCTTCTGATATTTCAGCTTTATATTAATCCTTGACACTACTAGATGGTGATTTTTACTTTTAACATCACTAACGGCACTCCTATATACCCTAGTATGTTGTATTGATCCTGCCAGTATTCTGTTTAGTATAACATAATCAATAAGGTTTGCTGTCTTACCATCACGTGAATACCATGTTAACTTATGAGCCATTTTATGACCAAACACCGTATTGGTTATAACTAGATTGTTATACCTACAAAAGTTTTCTTTTCCTACACCAAATTTACCTAAGCTAGGATACCATCTATTCCAATTTCTATCGACCTGGGTGTTAAAATCTCCCAGTAATAACATCATATTTCTACCTGGGACCCTGTCTATTTGCTCCTGTAACTGTAAGTAAAATTCAACTGAGTCACTACTATCTCCATCAGTCGGTTTTACAGGGGCGTATACTACTATAACTGATACCCTGAACTTTTTAGTCATAAAATGAGCGATTAGTATTCTATTATTAATACCTTCCCATCCTAAACAAGACTTAACAGCTTCTTTATTCATCATGAGCCCTATTTCCTGTCTATGTACCCAATCCTTCCTGCCTGAGTACATAAATTCTATATCACCTAATTTCGTGCTTCCTACCCCTGGTATAGGAGTTTCTGAAACTCTTAATAAATCCAGTTCGAATCGTCTGAATTCGTCAGTCAAAATGTCGATACGATAGTCATTTTTTAAGGTCGTAGCCTTCCAAGTTCCAATTTTCATGCTCTTTAAATCATTGAAATTATTTTCGTCTCAGGAAAAGCAATAATTCCGGCTATCAGTGCAGGACGGGATCACATATCTTCTCAAGTCTACGCCGAAGTGCTTAAGCCGGCTTAGAACGAGATAGCAAGGAGTCCCTGGGACCTCCATGAATGCAGGCTTTGTGTAATCCTGGGCCCATCTTGGTCACAACATGGTTTTCAGCACTTGGCGATGCTCTTCTATCAACAAGAGTCGAAATCCTAAACAGACTATCTCAAGCCTATTACCTCCGGCTCATTATGTATTCATGCCTACAAATATAATGCTACTACAGGGAGGCAGCCCATAATAGATAAATTAGCTAGGAAGAAGTTTTTCAGCCCGAAGACGTCCATCAAAACATACCAAGCCCAGATGAATTGTCCATTAGTCAGAAGCCCGTGTAAATGTTAGTAGAAAGGCCTCATGAGCTCCGGTACGAACCACGTGGTTTATGGTTTTCTCACTGAGAATGAAAAAACAGGAATTTTCTCACTTGAAAAACCAGGAATTTTCTCACATTTATGGATGTTTTCATGGATGGTTATGTGTGTTGGTCGATTTATTTGATGTTTTTATGGATTTTGTCAGTGAGAATTTGAAAAACAGAAACTTTGTCCCGTTCATGGATTATTGAGTCTAATGGGGGCAGGTCAATGACACTTCCTTCTTGTTGTTGCTCGAGGCAAATGTCATGGTGTCCAGAAATAGCATTTGTTATTGTTGCTCTCAGCAAATGTTATCAGTTTCCCGGAAACAGTTAGATCACGTGTTTCCTTCTCAGCCAATCAGCGAGTCGGATACATCCTCCTTTCTCAGCCAATCAGAGACCTGCTTACATATAGTTTCCCCGTTACATAACAATTCGCCATTGAGATTTCGTATATAACGGACATGCAATGTGATTCAATTATCAGAAAGTTCCAGAACACAATGGATAGAACACATGAAATTATTGATGAACTTGAAGCCTTGGCAGCCACAATTAGCAATGTAAGTTCTGTTTTCATTTTCAAATAAAATTGTTTTCCGTGGTCACCCTCTACTATATTCGGGTAAAC
>JAQQPU010008527.1:0-16021 GCA_029168905.1 Artemia sp. Kazakhstan ARC1039 | reverse complement strand
TTTTAGTCTATGGTTAATCGTATTATTGACAAAAGGAATGGGGTATCCGTTGCCAAAAAGAATATCTCTGATAAAATTTATTTCTGCTTTTATGTATGAATTGGAGCAAATGTTCAGGGCACGGTCAATGAGAGAAGTTACAACTGCTCTTTTAACTTGTGGGGGTTGATTTGAATTAAAATGAAGATATCTATTGTTTTGTGTTGGTTTTCTATAGATAGTGAAGTCAAAATTATTAGCATTACGGATAAAAAGCACATCTAAAAATGGTAGTTTATTTTCAAATTCAATTTCTAGGGTAAACTGTAAATTTCTATCATAAGTATTAAGATGATCTAGGAAACCCCGAAGTTCAGTTTCCCCATAATTCCAAAGTGAAATTATGTCATCCATGTAACAACCCCAATAGACATGTTTTAAAAAATAAGAATTTAATGCCCAATTTTCAAGGTTCTCGACATAAATATTAGCCAGTAGGCCTGATAGAGCTGCTCCCATTGGTAACCCATTTATTTGTTGATAAAAAGAATCACAAAACTGAAAATACATTGAAAACTTATTACAGATTTTAACAAGATTAAATAAAACTTCACCATCAATCCCTGTTGCTGAGTCTTTGATTAAGCGATAATTTTCTTCTATTTTGGTTTTTAATAATTGCTCAGAAGTAGCCACATCTATATTCGTGTACATGGAAACAATATCAAAACTACTAATTATTGTGTTTTTTGAAATACTTGTATTATTAAGTTTTTTAACCAAATCTGCCGAATTACTGATGTAGGAATTTTGTGAATACAGTAAAGGTTTGAAAGCTGTGCAAAGCCATTTTCCAATATTGGACGCGGGGGCTTTAATACATGCTACGATAGGTCTTAGGGGAATACCTTGCTAATGCAGTTTTGGTAAGCCGTAAAATTTTGGACAGAAACTACCATGGGGGTAAAATTTGTTGTATAATTTTGGTGTAATTTTACCATTCTGTTTTAGCTGTTTGAATTCATTTATAATATTATTAGTAAATTGATCAGTAGGATCATGAGTGATCGGTTTGTATGTACTTGTGTCTTTTAAAAGTGAAAAGATTTTGTTGTCATAGTCTGCCGTATCCATGACAACGAGTGAGTTGCTTTTGTCTGCTTTGGTTATTATAATAGATGGGTCTTTGCGGAGGTTAGATAATATTTTTATGTCGTGCAAATTTTTTCGTGTGAAAGTGGTAGGAGACTTAGCCTTTTTTTGGCTATTATAAAGGGTATTTATGAGACAAGACCTAACTTCTTATTAGACAAGACCTAAATAAATTTATGAGACAAGACCTAGCTAAAAATTGAGAGAGGAATCTTCGATGAGAAACCGTATTTATTCTCCAAGATTCACTCCTGGACCCGGTATGGTTAACCTCTCTTCTAGAACATTTGAAACCCAGGAAATTGAAACACTGGAAAAAGGCCCAAAATTCTCTTTTCTGCCAAAACAGGTTCCCGTGGCGGATATAGTCTCCTCTTTAGAGTCCGCTTTGCATAAATACTACCCATCTGTTTCAAACACTGATGAAGTTAGGTCTTGTCTCATAAATACCCTCCAACCAATGGTCTTATAAATGGAAAGAGATTTGAACGAAAAATAAAAGAGTTAATGCCCTCTTAAAGTGACCAAAAAGATTGAAGAGCAGCTAGCCCTTATGCCTAATGATATCTGATAAAAAAATGTGGTAGCGATTTTGTGCAGCATAACTGAAATGTCCAATAGCTAAGTCCCAGGGGATGACCCCAACTGTCCCTGGGGAAACGAATGTAAGTTATGCCCATTTTTCTGTATTTTATATACCTATAATCCAATAATCCAGATAAAAAAAGGGCTCTAATGATAAGTCTTATGTCAATATGATTTTTCAAAAACTTATAAGGAAATAGGTCAATATTTCCAAGCAAGGCTATATTGGTGATGCTAGTAGTTTGAGAAAGTTCTAGAAAAAAAAAATAGAAAAGCAACCTCTATTTATTATAATAATAAAGTTAAAGATTCATACAAACCAAAGCAATGGCGCAGGAAAATTAAAAAGATACACAGAAAAAAAAATTTCAGAAATTAAACTACAATAATTAAAACATGCTGCGTGTCTTTGTGTCTTTCTTGTTGATTGAAAACGAAGGGCAAAATACGAGAAAGTTCTAGAGAAGAAGGTGAATATAAGTGCTTGTAGAAAACAGCCATCAACACCACATCAAAACTCACTGTCAGAGTGGAGAGAATTGTGGTAAACGACTAGGTCTTCCCTAATAGCTGTATTTTGGATCTTTAGGAGCGGTCTTGGATCTCTTCGAGCACCAGCATACAGCAGGCGTTCATTCTTGGCAATGGGTCTGGTGCAAGGCTTATAAGATTTGCGGTGGGAGGTATTTGCAGCGAAGGGGCAACCCCGCTTCCTTGCGATTGAGGAAATGGTGCTTTTTTATCTAAGCAAAGAGAAAAAACTTAACAATGGGTCCAGCCCAAGTTTACAATTTGTTAACGACTAAATGTCAAAGCTTGAACTGAACCTTCATAAAGATATTGTTGATAAAATAAAATGGCAAAAACAATTGTTTTCGATTAATTTCTCTATGCAAATTGGTTATGCAATACCAATTTTTGCAAGTTTGGAAGTTATGAAATTTTGTCAACCCAGTATCTCTCGAATTTTATAAAGTATGTATTCTGAAAGAGCACAAAATGATTACTTTTGGGTTTTTGTAGGCTGTCAGTAAATTTTTTTCTTGAGCGTTCCTTTTGGTGTTTATAATTAGTTTCCAGGACAATTTACACGCTTAAATTTACGCGTCACGCACTATATCATAAGAAATCACTAGGTGTAGCAAAAAATCACTAATTTTAGAATTAAAATCACTAGCGAAAAAATCCCGAGGCAATTAAAAAAATTACTAGAGTCATAAATCACTAAAAGTGGCAACCCCGGTTTGAAGGATAAGAAGTGAAATTTTTTTAATAGAACAGGCCTTAAAGGCATTTTTTTACTTACACTATTCTTTCAATATCCAAGTTCTCTGTGTCTTTTTACCAAAAATGTATAGTAAACAAAATATTATATATAATATAGTATATGTGTATTGTGCTGCAGAATGTCCATCTGAGTAGTATCCCCTCAATATATTCTAAGACATCCCTAGGAAATTAACGTGGGATTTCCATGACGGCCTGGATTCCATGACATCCCTGGCAATATTCCAATGACATGCCCTGGCAAGATTCCCAGGATTCCAGTATTTTTATATGAGTAATCGGAGTGTGGTTGGGATAATACACAAGTAGTAATAATAGGGGTTACTAGCCCATGTGTAATAATGTCACCGGTTCTATTAAAGGGAACACAGCTAGCAACACACCCTCGCCTTTTGAACGGTCAGATAGGGAAATTAGCATAGGATTCCTGTGACACAGATAAGGAAATTAGCATAGGATTTCCATGACACAGATAGGAAATTAGCATAGGATTTCCATGACACAGATAGGAAAATAGCACAGGATTTCAAGCGCAGCCGTGTTTCTAGTTGGCAGGCTTCCCATGACACCCCCAGTTGTTCCAATATTTTCCCTAGCAACCGCCATTTGTCTCGATTTTAAGCCAATTTTGGCACATTGTTTTCCTGTATGATCCTCCCTCTAAATATAGAAGCCCCCATATAGGACTCGACGTCTACCATTTTCTGAAAAATGCCCAGTTCCTTTGTATTTTCCCTCTAAAAATGGAAGCCAACATATAGGAGTCTAGACATCTATTCTGGAAGATGCACAATTCCTATGTTTTATCCTTCTAAAAATAGAAGCCCTCGTATAAGACTCTAGACATCTCTTCTCTACTTCCCTTGCCCCAGGACCTCTAAAATAGAAGCCCCATACAAAGCTTTTGTGCCCCGGGACGCTATAAATAGCTCGCAGACAGGCAATTCTACATCAGTCTTATATAGCCTATTGAAAGCGAAACAACTCTCTTAGAAAAATAATGGATAATTCTCGTTATTAAAAGGGGAGTCTCTTTTCTATATTATTTCCACCCCCACCCCTCCAGGCCCTATCGCTCCCTCCATCACATTATGTTGTCTATATACTCATTTTCAGCTTGTATTATCCCCTTACCATGTACTAGCCCCAAACCCCATCCTCCATCAATGAAGAATTAATCTATTCAAAAGAAATTATTCATTTGGTAATAGCCTTATTCGAGAAAAGTAGTCTTTTTTCCCCTCATGTGCTTATATATGAATTGTCAAATTTATCGCACACTCCTCTGTCTAAATTAAGGAAAGTATGGGTGAACAGCAAGGGTGGTGTACTTCCAGTCATGATTCTCTCAGAATTGACGAAATAAATCTTACGGGGAATGACCTATTTTTAATCAACTTAGGTCAGTAATTCTAGTGTTATTCCTCGCAAGTTCTACTTTTTGCTTTTCTTGGGGTAATGAGACTGGGTGGATATTTTGAGGTCAGGATTTATATTCAATTAAATATGTTGCTTGTGGTCTAAACAAACTATGTACTCTAAAACTTCCAACTAAGATTGTTCACAAAATTGAAGCACTAAATCTTACAGGGAATGACCCATTTTTCAATATGATTAGGTCAAAAATTCTAAGCCTTGTTTAAGCCGTTTAGATTTCTAAGCCTAGTTTATTCCTCGCAAACTCTACTCCTTGCTGTCTTGGAAAATGGGTTTGGGGGACGAGACGAGTCTACTAGGTAGTGCATGGTCTGGGTGGATATTTTGAGGTCGGGATTTTATAACCATTTAAATAAGCCCTGTATTCTCAAATGTGGCCTGAACTTCAATTTCTTGGCTTGTATTTTATTGCCTCTTTAGATGAATAGTAGTTTATTTTTTTAAAAGCTTGAGATGGCTGCATATAAGGCTAGAGTGTTAAGAAAATGAGAGAAACATTGGTCCATGGTGACCATTTCTAGGGCGCGTACCACAAAATATTCCCTTATTCATCGTACACAAGTTATTAGTTATATACCTTTCTAGAGCATATCTTAGCTTTGATGTTACGTCACCAGTCCTAAGTGGTGGGATTTTATCCGCACGCTAGATTATTCACACATTAAGAGGGTTTCATTACAAAATTATGCTTTCCAATAACTTTTATTTATGCTATTCTCTTCTTCTCTAGAAGGGAGCGCTATTTCCAATAAATCTTGTCTTCTATACTAAATCTTGTTTTCTTTTCTAGGAATTCCCCGCTCTCCCCCCCTGAGCAAGTGGGCTAGGGTAAATGAAGTGACTCCTGTAAGGGTATCACGGCCTTCCGCCATAAGACTTGCTGAGCCATCCAGGGCGTACTACACCAAGCCCCTCATCCTCTATGCAAGCTGTGATGCCTAAGAAATGCAGGGCCACGCTTTACCAGCCCCCTGTTCCCCATCATGCTGCTGGTTCATCAATGCAAGCTCCAATGCCTGAGCCATCCAGGGGTGCACTACGCCAAGCCCCCTCCCTCTATGCAAGCTGCGATGCCTATGCAATACAGGGCCACGCTTTACCAGCCCCCCGTTCCCCATCATGCTGCTGGTTCATGGATGCAAGCTCCAATGCCTGAGCCATCCAGGGGATTGCTACACCAGCCCTCTGCTCCCTATCATTTGATGCTTGGGCCTTTAAGAGCTGCGCAAGGGCTGGCTCATGAAGCTGCAACCACATTTAACGACGATGGAATGTCTGAACAAGATCGTGATGTCACTGCCCAGGCTGTACAATTCGATGCTGATTTAAATGTAAGCCAAATCATTCTTTCATAAAGATTATTTATTGGTACGATACAAAACTCACCGCTTTTTTCTAGCTAGTGTATATTCTTGTTCCAATCTATTCTTTTCATTCTCAACCTAATAAAGTCATTTTTTCAATGAATTTTTAATTTATTGAAGAAACCGCTCCTAAGACATCAAAAGTATTTCAGGGGCTTTTCGTTAAAGTTCTTCTAAGAGTCGACTCTTAAGTTTTATCAATAGTTTTGACTTTTCGCTATTTTTTTATTCGTTAGAATATTGAAGCTTCAGGTTTTATACCAGCCCCCCTAGTTTGAAAGACTCCTATCACTCCAAAGAAAAATCAAAAAATAAGGTTGTTTTTCTCTATTTTTTTAGTCTACTTTCACCTTTTCAAGCTGTGATCGGCTTTTCACTCTAATAATGTAATTTGTTTGCCTTTTCAGGCTATTAAGGGACTTTTTATTCTTTAAGCTAATAAAGGATTACTCTTTAGTTCGGGATTCATAGTTTTGAATTTTCGCTATTTTTTATTCGTTAGAATAAAAAAGTTTCAGGTTATATGTCAACCCCCTTAGTTTTAAAGACTTCTATCGCTCCCAAGAAATATATAAAAATAACAGTGCTTTTAGCTAATTTTTTTAGTGTACTTTCAATTTTTCAAGCTTTGATCGGCTTTTCACTCTAATAATGTCATTTTTTCGCCTTTTCAGGCTATGAAGGGACTTTTTATTCTTTTATGCTAATTAAGGCTTACTCGTTAGTTTTTATCAATAGTTTTGATTTTTAACTATTTTTTATGTGGTTGGAATATTGAAGCTTCAGGCTATTTTATTTATTTATTTATTTATTGAAAACCCGCCTACAAAACTTGAAAAGGACGGAGCAAAATATAAGAAAAAAAAGAAAACAATAGTACGAGACAAATATCGACAAAACCAATAAAAATCAAATAAGAACGTCAATTATAAATAAATCAAGGATAAAAATAATAAGGATAAAATAAAATAAGGTTATAACCTGTGCCATAAAATGGTGGTTGATGGTTCACAGCATGAATTTATAGAATTAATTTTTAACAAAGAAGTTTTTAGTTTTATTTTAGATATTTTTGAAGTTGAGAATATAGAGATGGTGAGCTTAAATAGTAAAAAAATTTGAAGTTACATTTTGAAAAAAAGGTGAAGAAAAGAGACAGAAAGAAATGTTATTTATAGTGATATGGGCATGTACCCATATTTGGACGATGAGGAAAAAGAAAAAAAGAGTTGAGTTAGAGAGATTTAAGGAGTAGCTTGGGGGAAAGTAGAGCTTTTGAGAAAGAATAAAAAATGGAAAGAAAGAATTGATGAGGATTGGTTAGATGGTTTCGTAAATAGTTGATTTTTTTAAAGCAATCAAGTAAAGTATGAATTTTATTTGGAAGTTTAATGTTTATGGGTAAATTGTTAGAAATTTTGAACCCTTCTTCCTAAATAATAATTGTGTTGTTCAAGTATATGTTTTATTGTTTGTTGAGGTTTTTGTATGGGAAGAATGGTTCAAATTGTATATATTTTTTTATTTCATTTATTTATTTATTATTTTTTTTATTATTATTTTATTTTTAATTTTTAGTATTAATATAATTTTTTTTTATGGAAGCTTGAAGGGGTAAAATAAAGTTTGGAATGTAATTGAAGCCACCGCCAAAGGATTCTCCTAAGGAGGGGGAGAATCTTATAAGCGGGACGTGCGTTTTAAATTGTTATGTTTTTTTGTGTTATTGTATGCCCCAGAGAGTAACCTGTTGTTTTTGATTGCCTTAATTAATATTTAGTAGGTAAAAAGGGGAATTTTGTTTTTGGTATATGATGTTATTTTTGAATTGGAAAAAGGTAGTATGGTAAAAGTGAATGCTGTAAATTGGTTTTGAAAAAGGGAGTATTTATAGTAAGGATGATGAAAATTTTATATTGAAACATTTTATTTTTTTTATTTCAGAGGTATAAAGGAGGAGAAAATAGAAGAAGAGAAGTTTTAAGGAAAATAGAAAGGAAAGAGAAAATTGAAAAAAAAGAAAATTTTAATTTAGTGTAGGTGACATTAAAGCTTAAATTTTAAGTGAAAAAGATTATCATGTCAATGAGGGGAAAGGAGGTGGGATTTTTTAATTTTAATTAAAAGTGAAATCACAATATATATTTTGTTAAAAAAAAGCTTCAGGTTATATGCCAACCCCCATTAGTTTGGGCATCTCAATGGAAATAGCTAAGACTAGTGTTTTACTGTTGTTGCTAAGAATGTTATTTTAGGGTTTCTAATAATGGGGTGGGGGTATCAGGGGGCCCCCTGGGGGAAATAAGACATTCATTTTCAGGAAATAACTAGGACTTTGCGTCGAATATTTTTCGGGGGTAACTATAACATTCTTCACTGCTAAAAGAAGTAGAAATATTCTTTTTTTCAGGCCGTATTTAACATTGATGATATGTTCAATAAGTTCTTTGGGGAAGAAGCTTTACTGACGGATGACAACGCCAGTTATAAAATCCCACCATGGATGGTGGATGTGCTTGCTGCAATTCCTCGCTCGATGAGTTTTCCAAGGCTTTTTGAAAAGCATTATCAATCCAAAGGGGGTTTGTTACATTTATAGCAATAGTGTGGCCCAGTACATATATATGGTAAGTAGTAGGAGGTCTACAGTGCAGAGGGGGTGTCGGTACCCTTCTGTGGCTCATAATACAATGAAAGCAATCCAGCGAGAGGTATGGTGTCTGTGAGTACAAGGGGTCATTCTTAACTATTCTCTTTTTTATTGGGCAATAGGATCCAGTGAGTTAATATGCTATTATTATTCTTGTAGGTTCACACACCATCACCTCAAGAGAACATATTCTCGCCACCATCGCAATTTCGTGACAATTCGATGGAAAGTGAACACGAGGAAAGTTCACGTGTGGGGATGAGTCTGATTAGTATAGAGTCCCCCAACATTGACTATGATGCCAGTGTGAGGGATCTCGGCCTTAGCAGGGAATTTTTGGACCATGTTTTAGATCAAGTCCCATCTAGCGAGGTCAAGAGGTTGCTAAGGGCGCCCACCCCTCACAGTGATATGGGGGATGAAAGTGGTTCTGGCTCACCTCCAATATTTCCTGAGTTGTATTGAGCGATCGCCCCTTTGCGCAACATTCATGTTTATAGGGCTAAGATTGGGGATCCATTCAACTCCCTTACTAGTGGTAGTATCCTTAGTGGTAGGTTTCGATTGACCTAGCACATTCCTATGTCAGCGAGATTTGGGCACTTCTTGATAACCATATGCGGGAGGCGGGGAGTAGGGACAGCCTTAAAGTATCCATCACGCTTAAGATATTTTTTTGAAATGCAAGTACGGGTTTTTTGCACGAATATCATCTGCAAAAGAGGATACAGACGCTTCATCCGGACTTGCATAATTTTGAGGATGTGTTTTCGGATTGGGCGAGGGAAATTTTTAATAGGGTGGAGTTACAGTGAAAATGGGAGTTGGCTGGTGGTTTTATTTATTGAAAAGTTAGAGTTTGATATATCTAAAGTAAAAAAAAATTGTTTTAAGACGTGGGGCGGGGAAGGGTAAGTTTAAAAAATATAATGCAAATTTTAGGGATAGTAAGGTACAATACTTTCGTTTCGATACGGGCATGGAGTTTTTAAAATATTAATTCCTTATTGCAGCATATAAACCCCAAAGAGATGATGCTAGTAAGACGTATTCGGACGTTTTAGAAGTTAATTGGGGCGGGGAAAGCAGAATTTCCGAAATTAGATTTTAATTGTTTAAAGAGACATTATCCTGTAACACTAAAGGGGATTGATATTTTTGAGAGGGCCAATGAATATTTAAAGATTGGGGTTATAGTGTTACAGTTTGAAGAATATGAAGAAGGGGAACTAAGTAATAAAAAAGGGGTAATATATTCCGTAAGGGCTCCGTCCATTGAATCAGTGAAGCACTGAGTATGGCTTCTTTACGAACCTGCCAAAGATCCTTATTAAATTGGACATTTCTTTCCAATCCATCATATTAGCAGGCTTTTAAGTGAGGGTAAAGGGAACAAAGGGGGGACCTGCTAATTCTTGCCAATGTGTCTTTCAACATTCCGTGGTGAATAAAAAGTTAAAACATCACTTTAAACACTGCAAGCGTCATGGGTACCAGTCCGTGAAGAAGGTTTCAGCAGACAATACCACCTTTCGGTTCAAAAGTTTTCAGAACATGCTCCTGCAGCGAAACAAGGTGACATTAGACATTGAGGCTGCACTCACGGATGCGTACGATCCATCAAATTTGAGTCGTGTTAAAGAACATTAATCCATTGTAGTCTCTTTTGCCCATGCGGGAAGAGACTCTAGTAATGTCATGCAATTAGTAGATTTAGTTGAGACGTTGGATGGGGAAAATTGTGTTTGGCACAGCTATGGTTACACTTATTAAAACAGCGAATAAGGCAATTTCACGGCTGCGCAACACACATTATCAAATTAATCTATCACCAAAAGACGAGTTAGCTATTAAAAATCAAGATATTTATTGGGTTTGTAAGAAAAAAATTATTGAGGGCGATGCAAAGTTCTGCAGTCATGACCATTTGTGGTAGGTAATTTCATCGGGAGGAATTAACTTTCGGGGGGTTGCGCACAAATCGTTTAATGTAAATGTGAAGCAGTAGTACTTTCTACCGGTTTGCATGCACAATTTCATCTACGATTTGAAATTCATATTACTAGTGTTGGCACGATTGCAGAAAGGTGAAGTTGTAGATGGTGCATGGGTAGATGGTTATTTTTCATATAACATCATACCTAAATCATCTGAAAAGTTGCTAGTCGTAGAATTTAAATTGAAAACAATTGATAATGGTAAAATGTGCTTGAATAAAATCTGTTTCTTAGATTCCTATAGCTTCTTCCCTAAATCTTTTAGTCAACTCCTTCAATTACAAAAGAAGCGATGATTATAATAGTTTCCCCCTCCTCAAACATCACTTTCCAGATGGGGAACTGCATGATTTATTAACGTGCAAGGGTATATACCCGTATGATTTTTACAGCTCCACCTAAAAGCTAAGTGAGGCCAAATTACCACCCATCGCAGAGTTTTATAATTCACTTTGCGATCGTTAATGCACCCCTGCCAATTAATAATTTGCCAAGAGGGTTTGGGCCAAGGGAAGGATTATTGTAAAATGTATTTGACAAGTGATTATTGTCGTTGTTGGATATTGTCTGTATATTCAAGGATAAAATTTACGAAGAATTTGGGTTGGATATAGGGTATTATTTTTCTACTCCTCGTCTGGTGATGGGTTTAATTCTAAAAATTAGCAGAGCAGAAATAGGTCTGATCGCTGACGTGGATCAGCACTTATTTGTAGAGGGATCCATGAGGGGAGGGTTTCTTTTCCACGGGGATCGTATCCTTCAAACCGACTTGACTGGAAAACGCATTGGTGAAGAGTCGAATGCCGTTTCCTCGGATATGAATTACCTTTATCCGTCGGTAATGTCTCACTTTTATTTGCCGTGTAGGAATTACCAATGGCTTGACAATCCTTCTGCTCCAGATTTCCCAAACTGTTGAGGAGAATGGACCACAAGGATGATTTTTCGAAATTGATGGAGAAATACCTTTGGAACGTCATGACCTGGTAAAGGACTTTTTTTTCCCATGCATAAATAGACTTTTAGAGAATTTTTCTTTCGTAGAGAATATGGGTACACACTAGGCACCTTCAAAACAAAAGCTTATTGCCGACCTTGAACTGAAACGGAATATTGTTGTACCCCACGTTCTTTTGCGGTGGATGCTGGCCATCGGTTTAAATGTCACAAAGAATCATAGAACCCTCCAATTTGATCAAAAGCCTTACATGAAGACGTTTGTTGACACTTTTGTCAAGAAATGGTCTGAAGCAAAAAAAGGTCGAAAAAGAGATCTTTAAACTCATTTTGAATTCGGCCTTTGGTAAGATGTGCGAGAGTGGGGTTCAACAGGAGTCGATGTGACATTTTAGCCGACCCAAAAGAATTTGCCTGAATCATTGCAGATCCGAACTTCACGTCGTTCACGATCATTGACTCCAATATGGTCCTTTTACATAGAAAGAAAAGAAACGTATTTTTAAATAAAATAATTGCCACTGGAGGTGCCATTTTGGAAATTTCAAAGAAACTCACGTTGGAGTTTTATTACAATGTGTCTAAGTTCCAATGGCCGGGGGAATGACAAGTTCAATTTTATTACGGGGACACCGATTCATTATTGTTAAAAGTTAAAACTGATAATTTATTAGACGATTTGGAAAATGGAGAGTACATTAGATCCCAGATGGATTGCACCAACTGGGACGAGACCATTTATCAGGAGCTAGTGAAGTAACAGGCCCCAAATCAATTGTTAAAATTAAAATCCGAGACGGGGAGCAACTTGGTATCCCACGATGTGTTTCCCGGTCTGAAGGTGTACTGTGTGAAAACGCACAATAAGGTTATCAAAACAGTCTTTAAGGGGGTGCCGTCACTCTATGTAAAGGGAAGTTTCACGATGAGTGTTTATAGGAACTTTATAAAAAAAATAATTTAGTTTCAAGAACGAGTATCTTTGCCATTCGCTCTTTAAAATATAAAAACTATACAGATCGGATCGATAAAAATGCCATGTCCACCATATCGGACAAAGTCTATGTACGCGCGGACGGTGTGAAGGTACTACCACACGGTCACTACCTTATTTCAGACCGAGTTGAATGTGTAAATTACAGAAGGCAACTCGGTCTAGAGAAAGTTCTATAGTTGGGGTAGGGAGCCTTCAGGGGGGAAGGAGGGCCGTTTTTCTTTCTCCAGCTCAGCACTGCCATTTTTTATATCTAGTAATTTATATTTATATATTTATTTACATTTTTTGTTAGGCAAAGCGGTAATTTTAAAGTGTTTATTTATTTTACTTTTTGTCGCCCTGCCGCAGCACCGGCTGCTTGTCGCTCACCTGTGGCCTACCAGCCGCCGCAGTGTCCGCCGCGACACCTTCCGATGGCCGCCCCGCCTGCCTTTTCGCCCGCCGCAGCGGTTTGTTCAGCTGTCATTTAATATTCATGTGTTTACATTTATGGTGTTTTCAATGCCATTGTTTATATATATATATATTTTATTTCTGAATTAAAGAAACCATGTATTCTATTTTCGGAGTATTTATTCAACAGATTGAGGTTAGGTTTGGTTAGTTGCATTTTGTCATTGGAGGAGTAAATTTCAATTTAAAACACCATTCAGATCCTTTCCTTGCGGATCGTCAATATCGGGGAAAACAACACTAACAAAAATAATTCAAAATCCTGATAAAATGTTTTTGGAGAGCCCGAAGAATATCTATTATTGCTATAGTGTATGGCAAGAATCCTATGACAAAATGAATGCTGGTGCACCAGGCATAAAATTCATACAAGGGCTTGACGTGTTTAATAGTATTGCGCCAAACTCGTGGTTGATTTTTGACGATTTAGCTGAATCTATTGTAGATTGGTCGTAGAAAATGTTACGATTATTCGCGGTCCGATCAAATCATGAAAAAATTTCCGTAACTATTGCTCTCCATAATCTTTTTTATCTGAATAAATACATGAGAACACTTGCTTTGAATTGTACCTACTATATCATCTATAGAGTTGTCTGCTATTCAAGTTCTCTTATAACTCTAAACAAATAAATCTATCCTGGCGAACCCAAATTTTTACTTAAACCATATAAATACATTTCATTGGATCTGAGTCAAAACACCCGAGGAGTTGCTTGTAGTCACTGATATTTTTGATAATGAAATTACTGTAGATCTACCCGTGGATAGTAAGAAAGATCAACAGTGACCATCATGACGCTGAAGAAGCTACATAAAAAAATTAATTTATTTTCCGTCCTAATTAATTCAAATCCGCTGCTAAGAAAAGCCATTCTCAAACATGGTGTTGACAACATCTTTTTGTAATATTTGTAACGTTTCTAAAATAATGGAAATGCTACCAGCATTTGTCTTTTCGCATTCTCGCACAAGACTAACATCAAAAGTTGAGTCCATTCCTGAGACTCCATCACAAGGCCTTTTCTGGTCTGTCTTTACTGTAGTAGATTTGTTAATTTCTCCAGCTTCTTGGGATTGGGATACATCTTGATCATCCTGTTTCAGCTTCTTGTTGTCATTATTTCCTTTATTCTTCTTCTTATTCCCCATTCTTGGCTAATAATAAAAAAAAATCTGGCGCCTACCTCAATCGGAACCTTTTTTTTACCCACGCGATTCTAGTGTGCTGTACATCAGCCGTTAAAAGGCACGGCAATCACCATTCATCCAAGATCAGCTACGGTCTTCAAAAAATCCACACTTTTACTCCTGCATCAACCAGCTACGAAATTATCTGCATGACATCATCTATTCTACAATGCAATATGGCCAGCACTAGCCCCTTCACAAATGTTAACACAATAAATGCATGATCGCAAATTTTATGGTTACACCTGAACTGTCCACTGTAATTTATTTTAAATTTAATCCGGCTTAAAAACAAAACAGATATTTGCGGGTCAGATGCCAAACAAGAACTTGAAATATATTAATATTCCATCTTGTAACAATTTTTTGGTCCCTAACCATGTTTTTTTTAGTGGCTTCTTCGTAGAATCGGAATTTAAATGAATATTTTTTTTTAATGGTGTAAAGTGGCCACCGTAAGTGGGGACTTCTTGTAGCGGGAGGTCGTCTTCTCTGCGGGAGAGTATTTATTTTTTTTTAGTTGTTTTTTTTTTAGTGGTAGTAGTACAATAATGCAAAGACCACTTTTCGGCTGCTATTTTTTTTAATTAATTTAAAAAACTTTCCGGAAAATAAGTTCTTCAAAGAAAAGTAAAGGCCATTTTAAACTTAAGCTCAGAAGATACAAATACCTTTTGAAATCCAAACTCAAAACGACCAGAAATTACTATTAAAGAATAAATGAAACCCAAAACGAACAGAAATTAAATAAACAATCATAGCAAAAATATACCCAAACTCTTGTTTGTGGTGATTTTTGTTCGTTTCAAACTTGATTTGCATATTCAATTTAAGTTTCACTCGTTTTAAGATTTATTTATTAATTTACATAAATATCAATTCTATGTTTGTTTGCATCGATTGTTTATTTTTTTTATGTTCGTTTTAAGTTTCATTTATACTTCAATAGGAAAATATTTTTTTTCGTTTTAAGTTTGATTTTTATATTCAATCTAAGCATTACTCGCTTTAAGATTTATTAATTCATTTATATTATTACTTGTTTTATGTTTTTGCTATGATTGTTTATTTAATTTCTGTTCGTTTTGGGTTTCATTTATTCTTTAATAGTAGTTTCTGGTCGTTTTGAGTTTGAATTTTAAAAGGTATTTGTATGTGCTGAGCTTAATTTTAAAATAGCCTTTACTTTTCTTTGAAAAACTCATTTTTCGGATAGTAGCCGAAAAGTGGTCCTTGCATTATTGTACTACTACCACAAAAAAAAAAAACTAAAAATAAATAATACTCTCCCGCAGAGAGGACGTCCTCCCGCTACAGGAAGTCGCCGCTTACGGTGCCCACTTTACACCATTAAAAAAAACATTCATTTAAATTCTAATTCTACGAAGAATCCACTAAAAAAAACGGGTTAGGGACCAAAAAATCGTTACAAGATGGAATATTTACCACAATAATTAAAAACTGAAAGTTACGCACAATTACTTAAGTTATGGATATCTCCTTGGCTTCATTTTTGCGAAGTCGTCCACAAGCTTTTCCAAATCGAGCTCATTTACTGCAGCCTTTTTAGAGAACATAAGGAGAAAATAAGAAAGTCGCTTGTTTTCCATTGTTGTCTGAAGGTAATCCTTCACAAATGTCAGCACAGAGAAAAATCGTTCACTTGAGCTTGTTGTGAGCGGGAGTTTCAGGACTACCCTTACGACCTCAAGAACCTCAGAATAAGCTTCTTTCAATCCTCCTAGGCTTTCAAAAAGATCTAAAGTGTTTGCCGGTTTCTGTGGAAGCTTCAACACATATACGCGAGCTATCAAAGCTTTACTCTTCTGCTCTATAACATCGATGCCAGCCTTATTGAAATATGTCGCAATCCCGAGAAGTAAATCTGTGTTTATGAAGTCTTCTGATTTGGGGTTAAAGTATCGTGTGGCTTCTAGTACTGGCGTCTGGACAGAAAAACACTCTTCAA
>JAQQPU010008526.1:0-35390 GCA_029168905.1 Artemia sp. Kazakhstan ARC1039 | reverse complement strand
AAAGTCTCAGGCATGTTGACCAAGAATTTAAAATTGATATTAGAATGCCTGTAGTGAGAGGCAGACAAGGCACGCCCGTCTATGGTTTTAAAAAGGTTGACCAAGAATTTAGAATTGACATAGGACTATTAATTTGCTTGAAATGACAGGCAAACAATCGTTTAAATCCATCTTTATCGTTCAGATATTACCTATTCGTTACCTAAGTTCAGTCCCACATTTTGAGAAAACTTCAATTTTTCACAAATTTTTCAAATTTTTGGGTCACTTGCCTTAGACTTTGGATGGGTGGTTAATAGTTATCCCCTTAGTTTGCAAATACATAGCTCAAATGATGCATTTCTTATGAATTTATCTATTTATTGATTGTGTAACTCTTTTATTCAAATAAATTTGACAGCAGAGAAGCAGCATCAACAAAATCCAAAAACAAAAAATTCATTGGAAATATATAATTTCGGCTACATTTTTTCACACATGGCTTCAAATTGATATTGGGTAGTGCTTTTAGGGATGATATAGCCATAGTAAGTATTTTAGGATTTTTAAAAGTTTTCTTTAGAACTTTATAGTTTTTCCTTCTCAATAGCCGCAATTGTGCATTGATATTGCCATGGTTGGTTGTACCATTCCTTGTCAAAACTGGCAGAAAAAGGTAAAATTTCAGTTCAGGGGCTTTTGTCTAGGCTATCTTAGAAAGCAGTTTCTCTTTACCCTTACGATATAGTGTAATCACTACCTGATCACCTGACTTACAACAATATTATTTCTTGTAAATATGAACTTGTATTAACTTGACGTCCATCGATTTGGGTAATCACATCTTCTTTTTGGAGTAATTTTGCACAATGACAATTGCTTTAAGCGCTGTCAATATAGACACCGCTATTAACTGTTAGGACTTGATTTTTGGCTAATTCAGCATTGACATCCTGAATGGTTACACCCAGTAATACCCGTTGCACTACACCATACTTCAATCAAATCATTCGATATTTTTTTTATTATAGAAGAAGGTATACAAAAACTGTATCGTATAAAATAACATGTTTTTTTTTATTACATACAATAGATTTATTAATGTCTACTAACTGACCATTTAAATTGACCAATGCCCCGCAACTAGTACCGGGATTCTTGACTGCGTCGGTTTGAATAAAAGATTCAATGTCAAATTTTCCATTACCAGGAGAACCTAAATGTCTAGATTTAGCGCTAACAATACCTTTGGTAATTGTAAAGTACAAGCTAAAGGGATGACCAGCCCCTAAAACTCACGCTCCTACTTCTAACTTATCGGAACGGCCTATAAATAAAGCAGGGAGATTATACTCTTCAATATTTAAAAGTGCTTAGTCCATACCAAAATCGGAACCAATTAATTTTGCTTCACAAGATGGATTATCATTGAAGGTAACTTTTATTTGATCGGCTTCCTCAACCCCCTGATTACTGGTAATAATGCGTCCATCAACGGTCTAAATAACGTCAGACCTACCCCTTTGTTTGGCAGGTCACCCAAGGATTTAGGGTTCTACACCTTTATATGCACTAAAGCTGATGTAACTACCCTAGCTGCATAGGTAAAATTGAGTAGGTTTGATAATGAAGCTCTATCTTCTGGTGGTAATACAGGCTTGGTCAATGGTTGATGTGGTTCCACAGAAGCAACCTGCTGCACACGGGCAGCAGGTTTCTTCTCTCTGTGCATAGGGACTAACAAACCATAGCAATAAGCCAATATCTTGGCCAAAGAGCCTTACGGGGGAGAATATACTGAAGTATTTTTTTTATTTTTATTTTTTTTTTTAATCTTGATATTCAGTGATATATTTCTTATTTTGTCTTTTACAATAAATTCAATTCAATTCAATAACTGTAATAGAATCATATGAAAATAAATGTAGGGTTTAGAAAGAAGGTTTATATTGGATGCAGGCACATAATCACATCTAGCTTTTGAGAGACTTATTTTTTATTCGCATCGTTGCGTTTTATTTGATGAAAATTTGTATCGTTCGATACGATGCAAATCATCGTATCGCATCAGGTTGTTTTTCATATAATACATCTACGAATTTTTCTTTACTCTTACGATATAGGGCAATCGCTATCTGATCATCTAGCTTACAACAGCCTATTATTTCTTGTAACTTAACTTTTCTTAACTTAACGTCCATTGACTCGGGTAATCACATCTTCTTTTTGCAGTAATTTTGCACAGGGACTATTGCTTTGTACGCTATCAATATAGACACCACCAATTACTTTTTGTCTCAGGTTTTTGGCCAATCCATCATTGACATCCTGACCGGTTACACCCAAAATTACCCGTCGCACCTCACCATACTTCATCAAATCATCTACTACTTTTTTTGCTAAAGAAGAAGGTAAAGAAAAACCATATCCGATAAAAGCACAGGTTCCAGTAAAGATTCTCATGTTAATGCCTACTAACTCGCCATTTAAATTGACCAATGCACCGCCGCTACCACCCATATTCATGGCTGCATCGGTTTGAATAAAAGGTACGATGTCATTTAAATGTCTAGATTTAGCACTAACAATACCTTTGGTAATTGTTAAATTGTCAAATACAAGTTTGGGGTGACCAGCTGCTAAAACCCACTCTCCTATTTCTAAATTATCGGAACTGCCTAGGACTAAAGTGGGGAGATTAGATTCTTTAATTTTTAAAAGTGCCAAGACACAACCAGAATCGGAACCAACTAATTTTGCTAAATATGATCGATTATCATTTAAGGTTACTTCTATTTGATCAGCTCCCTCAAATCCATGATTAACCGTAATAATGTATCCATTACTGGTATAAATAATGCCAGAACAAAATGTTTCATGTCTTGCACAAATAAATTGAAGAAATATTAAACTAAAATAACAAACTCGAAGAAATGTTTCAAAGCAGCGGGTCATTAAAAAGAAAAGAAGAAAGAGGCCGAACACAGGGGTGACAAGGTAGAGCATAAAATTAGAACTGAGAGGTGGGGATAAATATAACTTTATATGCACCACAGCTGGTGTAACTACCCTAGCTGCATGGGTAAAATCAGGTAGGTTTGATAAAGAAGCTTTTCCTTCTGGTGGTAATACAGGCTTAAGCAATGGTTGATGCGGTTCCACAGAAGCAACCAGTTGCAAACAGGATACAGGCTCATTATAACATCTAGCTCTACCACACTCAATACTAGGCAAAACTGCCTTTTTCTGAATTCGCCTAAAGTCCAAGTAGTTTTTGTTTTCCAGCTCACCGAACAGCCTTTTATTATGATTATGACAATGTTCTTCGGTCCGGCCAAGTACAAATTGGGACCAGTCTGAACTTGTACCTCTTTGTTGAAATGGGTTGAGGCCCAATTGTCTCTTACCATTTGATTTTACATCATTCACAGGATCAACATGATGGCAAGGCTAAAAAAAAAACTCTGTTTGGCATACTACCTGCAAATATACAGGTATATACATATGTATAGGAATATTTGCAAACACTGTTAAAGTCCCAAACAGGAGTTACTTTTTGCAGATGATTTAGCTGCCCATTGTCAAAAATTATCTTTATCTTACTCATGTAGTAATGCATAGCAGCTGAAGCACGGTAAACTAAATTATTGGCTCCAATCATCACTTTTGCCGTAGTTGGTGTAATATTTGCAAGCTGCATGTATTCCATTTTACTGAGCACCCTTTTTGTACAAACAGGATTTTTCATTTTGGGATAGGTACGCATTTCTCTTCCTTTATTCAAATGATCATCATGGTGACGAGTAATTTGTAGCCAGCCATTACTTCCCTTGGTTTTTCGAAAGGATGTGAATTCTGAACGCAGCTTCTTCTTGTAGTTGTGCCAATTATCGCTTGATTTAGCTTCACTCCCAAGCTCAAAATCATTCTTCTTAGGTATAATATCGTTAAAGACAGGCTTTGTAGATTTTCTATTTGTTTTTACAGAAAATAGTAAATCTCTATTAAGGTCTGAAATGCTTCTTAATTTTTGCATATGGGTTAGGAACCAATTGTTGAAGACTATTTTCATGGTGCTTACACAGTAAGTTTTCTAGAATGACTCAACTGGACTAATAAAATTCTATTTATGTGATTTAATGACGTCATTGCATTTAATTATCATTGACATCACATCATAATAAAAAATTGACCTCATTGCATGACGTCATAACTTAAAATAGTCAGTAAATAAAAGTTCAAATAGGGATACAATCCTTTTATTAGACAGTGATGATGATAACAGTGATAGAAATTCACAAAAATACCAGAAATTTCGGTCACATATACATTGACCGTCATCAGTAGTAAAACTAAACTTTTATTTATCGTTCTTGGACTTGCAAACATCAACCCGGACATGCAAACATATAGAATCAGACACACAAACTGAGAAAGGCAGACACTTGAAACATTCAAACCAACAATGACAAATACTTACTTACTTTACTTACTTAGAGCTCTTGCTCGGCAGTGTCGCCAGCGTAGAGGGAACCAGTCTTCAGCGCCGTCAGTCTTCTCCAGAGTGGTCGGTTCAGGGTGAGGGTTGTCACTTCAGCCGGGTTGATGTTTCTGGAGGCGAGCCGATCACGGATGACGTCCGCCCATCTGGTGCGTGGTCTTCCCCTAGGACGCCTCCAGCCGTTTGCAGCTGGGTCGAAATCGAAGATGAGCCGGGCGGGTGTTTGGGCAGGCAGACGGAGCAGATGACCTTACCAACGCAGCGAGCGAGACTCAAGCTGCTCGGACAGGGGTGGGAGTTTGAAGGACCTGAGGAATTCCAAATTTCGTACCCTGTCGGGCAATCGGGAGCGTTCGATTTTTCGGAGGTGTTTCGTCTGGATGGCATCTACCTTCAGCGTTTGTGTCTGAGTCAGCGACCAAGTCTCAGTAGAATAGAGCATAACACTGGCAACCGAAGCAGAATATATTCGTGCTTCTGTGAGACGGCTGATCTGGGGTTTATGGAAGACTGTTTTTAGAAGGCGACTGAAGACAGAGTTTGCTTTTGCCGCTCTTGCTGATATTTCGGCATCTAGGCTTCCGTTTGAGTAGACAATTGAACCAAGGTAGGTAAACTGCTTGAATACCTCTACAGTCTGGCCACAAATTTCCACAGATGACAGGGGTTTGGACGGCGTTTTCTCAACGGGCATTATCTTGGTCTTCGACCAATTTATTTTCAGACCGAATTTCTCAGCGCCAGAGGCCAGTGTTTTCAGTGTAGTTTGGAAATACTTGATACTTGAACTTGCAAAAACCAACCCAGACATGTAAACAAATAGAATCAGCCACATAAACAGAGAAAGACAGACACTTTAGACATTCAAACCAACAAAGACAAATTCTTGGACTTGCAAAAACCAACCAAGATATCCAAACAAATAGAATCAGAGACACAAACAGAGAAAGACAGACACTTTAGACATTCAAACCAACAAAGACAAATACTTGGACTTACAAACACCGACCCAGACATGTAAACAAATAGAATCAGACACACAAACAGAGAAAGACTGACACATTAGACATTCAAACCAACAAAGACAAATTCTTGGACTTGCAAACACCAGCCCAGACATGCAAACAAATAGAATCAGACACACAAACAGAGAAAGACTGACACATTAGACATTTAAACCAACAAAGACAAATTGTTGGACTTGCAAACACCAACCCAGACATGCAAACAAATAGAATCAGACATGTAAACAGAGAAAGACAGACACTTTAGACATTCAAACCAACAAAGACAAATTCTTGGACTTGCAAACATCAACCCAGACATGTAAAGAAATAGAATCAGCCACATAAACAGAGAAAGACAGACACTTTGGACATTCAAACCAACAAAGACAAATTCTTTTACTTGCAAACACCAACCCAGACATGCAAACAAATAGAATCAGACACTCAAACAGGGAAAGACAGACACTTTAGACATTCAAACAAACAAAGAAAATTCTTGAACTTGCAAAGACCATACCATACATACAAACAAATATAGAATCAGACACACAAACAGAGAAAGACAGACACTTTAGACATTCAAACCAACAAAGACAAATACTTGGACTTGCAAACACGAACCCAGTCATGCAAACAAATAGAATCATACACACAAACAGAGAGACAGACACTTTAGACATTCAAACCAACAAAGACGGATACTTGGACTTGCAAACACCAACCCAGACATGCAAACAAATAAAATCAGACACACAAACAGAAAAAGACAGACACTTTAGGCTTTCAAACCTACGCCTAATTACGAATACTAGAAAATGTGCGTTGTAAACTCACATATTATTCTCTTATCATTTGTCTGTTTTTGGCAGCTTCCGAGCAGAGGTGCCATTTCAGCCGAACCTTAGGGTGGGCAAGCAATCGACATGGGCCCAGAAAACGGCTTGTATAAAAAAATTGCCTCTAGCTTTGTCCGAAAAAAAAAACTGCCTTCCGTGGGATTTACCGTAAAAATTAAGGAAATTGTCTCATTTGCTTTGCCTTTCCTTTTTTCGCTCTTATGCCATAGGTTTGGAAAAGGTCAGATATCTGAATAAAGCGGAAACGGTATGTGCAATGTTAAAATAATAGCCGTTTGGGAATCTTCCACTTTTCCGAACCTGTAACTTGAAGAAAGCCGAACCTCTGTAGAAACTCATGCTTTGACTAAAGGTAATCTGTAGCCGAATTCTTCTGCTCGCTGCTTATAGTAAATACTTTAGTCCAAGTCAGAGTCATGCTCCGGCTATGACGATGCAAAACTTTGCTTTATCAAGTGTATTTACAAAATCAAAAAATACAACAACATTTTTAAATAGATCAGTGAACACTAAAGGCAACAAGGGGAACCGTCGTGGTTCTACCTTCGCAAAGCCGTCAACAAGCTGGTCGGAATCAAAGTTTTTAACTAAATCCTTCTCTGCAAAGATCAAAAGCAGGTGACGTCCATGAAGTTCTTCGGCTTTGCCTCCTCCTCAAACAAAAACCGCTTGGCAATACCAGCTTGGGCCTCAAGAACAATCTGGTCAATGTCCATTTCAGAAAAAACTTCAGAGAATTACTTGAGGCGCCCTGCATCCATGAACTTGGTAAAGCTGGGGTCCAGAGCTTCGAGTGTACTGAGCACTGGAAGGTTATCTGTAAACCGTCTGTCAAATTCCGCAATCAGACGATATAAAGTCTCCAGGTATTCTCTTTTCAGTTCTTCCGCTAGAGTTGGAGCTCTATTGTCGGATTCATCAAAGTTTTTTCCTAACGTCGAAGTGGTCATGAATCCTTTCAGGCGTTTGATAATTTTTTGGGTTCTTCTAGGTCGTCCCTTCTGAACCGCAGAGGAGGATTCGGTCGTGGGTCCATTCACGTCAGGTACTTCAATTTCAAGACCTTCATCAAACTCTTTTGCCTTCTCCAAAAGCGATGCAAATGAAGTGTCAGAGCGCAGTTCAGCTATTTCCTTCCTTGTTGCTTGTATCAAGGTGTGGGACCTAGATATTACCAGATCAACTGCCTGAAGCTGCTCAGAAAGGGAGTTTGTCGTTCTCAGAATCGCTTCCATATAGAGCAACTGAAATATAACTGTGAAAGATTCCATTTTTCTCTGGAGCCCAGCTGCTTCTGCTCAAGCTTCACTATCAGCTCCCTCGCTGACTGCAGACAGTACAGCCAGAACATATTTACATCGGAGTCTTATCTTCGATATTGGTCGATACCAGTATGACCATCTTGTCCTAGCACTCTTTTCTAATTCCAGGACTGGCAGTTGAGTAGCCTTTTGGGTTTCGACAAAAAGCTGATGTCTGGTATTGTTGTTGGAAATGAACGTAAACAGATTTTGGACTAACGAAAAAAATGAGCCAACAGTCCCGACACCTTCAACACAGTTTGCAATGACCAAATTTTATTCTATGTGCATAGCAATGAATGCATATTGCTTGTGGAGTTTTCGCTCTCAGTCGCGCTTGAACACCAGAGAAGGGCCCGCTCATCACGTTTGCTCCGTCGTAGCTCTGAGCGACACAATAGTTCCAGTCAAGACCAAGTTTCGCCACTGTGTAGTGGATGAAGCTGGCTAAACTCTCAGCATCCAGGCTTTTCATATGGTAGCACCCTATTGGTCTTTTTCGTACTTTTCCCTCGTCGAAGTACCTCAGAAGAATGGCGAGCTGTTCTTTCTTCGAATTATCTTTTGTCTCGTTGACAAGAACAGCAAAGTATTTGGCACGCTTAACTTCTTGCACTATTGTAGACCGAAGCCTAGATCCGATAACTGAAATTAGATTGTTCTGGTATTCGTGGGACGTAAAGTGGCCGTATTGTCTTTGTAGCTTGTTGAAAAGCGTGGGAGAATACTCGGCGAGAAGATTGCCAGTTTCGACAAAATGTCCTTTGTTTGCCGAAGATTCAGTCTCATCGTGGCCGTGAAAGGCTGTACCCAGTCACTCCAGTAGGGCCGTTACTTTCAGTAAAGCCTTTACGTGTTCCCTGTTTTCATTCATCTCCTTATTCCTGTCCGTTGACAAAACAGATGTGATGGGTTGCATCTCTTTGGCTTGTATAGCTTTGAACTTCGTCCACGAAAGTGCACTGTCCCTGTGGCGGTCACTTTTCTCATGCTCTTCTAGAAAGCTTGAGATATTCTTCCATCTTCTAACGCCGGTCTCAATGAAAGGCCTCGCCCCGTATCTCTTTCCATGAAGGGTTGACGTGCCGCCAAAGTGTCTGCAGCAGAAAGAAAAAACCGAATTTTCCTTAACTGAGTACTCAAGCCAAGGATGCTTTCCATAATACGAAATATCAAATGAACGTCTTAGCTTGCCGTTTGCTGAAGCCTGTGCAGGGTACCGTAGCAGCTGTGGTTGACATGATGGTCGTGGGAGGATGAAGGAATATCAGTAGGACCACTTGAACGATGGTGCTCTTCATCTCGAGTCGTATCTCGTCCAGATTGGGCCTCTTGAGCAGCAACAGGCGCAGTGTCTCTTTGAATCGTCTCATTTTCTACTAGCTCGGTCTGACCGACCATCATGTCCTTCGAAGGACCCAAAGCGACGGCAATGGATTGTTCGGGTACTGAGTCAGGCACCTGATAGATATACCCAAAGGTAAAAAGCCACTCTTATACTTTGAAGCACTGTTCAACTCATTTTCAACATTTAAACTGTTGCTTTTTTTTAGTATGTTAAGTCGAAACTGCGTAGCAGTTTCTGCTTTCGGCACAGCAGTTCGGAAAAATAGTGCTAGAAATCCTCCATGGTGTGACAGTTTACTAAAGTATATCGAACTTCGAAAAAAAGGAAATTTCAGCAAAGCCAAAGAGGGCATTTTTCGGATGATTATGCATGCGTTGATCCTTATCTACCCGTAAAGACAATAATAGAAACTTTGGGCTTTATGCAATAGCAACCCAAATCGTAAAAAGCCTTTGCAGTAGTCCATGAATGAATGATTCGGGTGTCATGACCGATCGCAAATAAGCTAAAGGTGCGTTCGATTTGCTGTAGTTTCAGTTAGTCCTTCTCTGTTGTGGGCTTATTTGCATTTTTTCTGCGACGTTCTCCCATTTAGCCTGAAGAACTTCTGATAATGAGACCACCAAACAGGTTCATAATTTTGGACCAAATGGCGAAATGTGAAGCGTGACTACAGCAAATCCAATGCGGTTTCATATCACCAGTTGGCATTGTAGCAAATCGAATGCTATAAGCACTGCCAAACTCTGTGGTTCCATCAATAAAAAAAAAATAAAAGAAAAAAAACGATAATCTTTGGCTTATGTCCCTCAACCCATGTAGAATTGTTATCCATAAAATTAACAGCACTGCCAAACTCTGTGGTTCCATCAATAAAAAAAATAAAAGAAAAAAAAAACGATAATCTTTGGCTTATGTCCCTCAACCCATGTAGAATTGTTATCCATAAAATTAACAGCACTGCCAAACTGTGTGGTTTCATCAATAAGAAAAAAGAAAGAAAAAAACGACAATCTTTGGATTATGCCCCTCAACCCATGTAGCATTGTTATCCATAAAATTAACAGTGCTTTGCAGAAGAAAAAAGAACAAAACAAAACAACATAGAGATAATCTTAATATTAGAAACCAGGTCTACTGCATATCCAGTATTATTTTGTATTTATTATTTTTCAGTAAAAGGCTAGTTAATTTTAAAGATAACTATACTACATTGGTTGAGGGGCTATATTTTTTCTTTTATTAAAGAAGAATTAAATGACAGAAAAAAGGAAAGATCTAAGAAGAAAACTAGAAAGTAAAAGAGGCTACCTAACTTCTGAATTAGCTTTTTTACAACTGTAAAAAAGAGTTAGATTTTTTTTAGCGCCATAGGGAGCTCCCAAAGGGACCAAGCTGGTCAACTGATAATTCCTTTGAGATGATTTTTGGCGTTTTCCTAGCAGATAAGCTGGAACATCTTGAGGGACTGTCCTTTCCTGAACTTTAAGAAGAAAATTTACTCCAATTAATAGAAAAAATAAAAAAAAGGCTTTCCGATGATATATGTTTCATTAAAACTGAACATCTCTATCTCCGGGACAAACCGCGAGAAATTATATGGTTTTTTAAGATTTCCGGGAAGTAGGTGTCGACTTTTAGTTTTGTGTCGATTATTCCAATCTCTTATCCAAGCTCTACAAGCCAAGGCAAGACCGCCCAATCAATTCTAAATAGTTTGGCCACATAAACTAAAAAAGTCTATAATTGGCGAGATAGGGTGAACATTTAAGGTACCGCATCCCCTTAACACCATATAAACTACCCAGCGTGGTTCAGAATAGTAACTTTGGTCCACCAGATCACGAAAAAAAAGAAACGACTTAATAAAACACAAATACTGTAGGTTACTTACTTGCCGAGCCGGTTCACTTACTTTGGCTTACTTGCCTTGGCTTTTGCTTCTTAATTCATCTGTTCAGAGAAACTTGCTTTTCTGCTTCTTTCTCCTTCTTCAATGCTGCCAATTCACGCTTTTGAGCTCCTGACAAACTCATGAATTCGCAATGGCTCTTCAGCTGCTGATATTAGATAGTAAACTGGTGAACTGGGCGAATAATACATTGGTTTTATGTGGATGGTCTTACGGTTTTAAACAAATTAATTCATTTAAACTGATCTTTATAATTTCCCGAATTTCCTTTTTGCCGCTCCCGACAAAGATTCAGCTCCCGACAAAGATGCCGCTTCTAAAAACAATTGCACCCTTCCATTCTATAAGACATTATAGGATTAAAATTCAACGGAATCAAAACCAAAATACTTGGCCGGCACGAAAAGTGAAGCCTTCAAAAATAAGTAGAAAGTACGTAGATTTCATATTTGGAAGTAGAATAGTCCAAAAATAAGTATTCTACTACCAAAATAAGTAGAAGTGGAAACACTGCTCATGAGAGCACATAAGAAAGATGTTGAATCAATAAAATCAGAAACTGATCTGTCACTTCAACCCTTGCACGACCCAGTTGCACTATTAATCACACTATTATCTAAGTTAATCTATAAATAAAGGTAGCAGTTTCAAAATTTTGACTGATTGCTAATTATAATTTTGTTCCTTTATATTTTTTAAAAGAAAAAAAGCGTTTTTGGGAGGAAGCTTAGGCCCCCCAGATAAATTAGGGTGGGTAACGGCCTACCCCTGCCCCCCTCAAATGGCACCCCTGTTCCGAGACGTGCCATCTTCACCAGATTGCCATTAGTATTTTTTCATCCTGTGGGATAGTGAACTCCAATGTTCAGCCACGATACCTAGGGTAAATTCGGCATACCGTACCAAGGTGTCCAAAAGTGAGCTGTGTAAACAGCTGTGTAAACAGCATATTTAAAGGTTGAAGGCAAGCTTAAAACCAAGAACTGTGTTAATTCTGGCATTGTTTAATCCTGTCAGAACAGTATGCGAACTGAAGTTCTATTTTTTCCTGTTAAATTTCATTCAAGATAAAATGAATAAAAGTAAAACAGAAGAGAAAAGAAAGAAAGATGGCTGTGATCCATAAGAAAATAAAATAGCAGTTTTTTCTGTCTTATTCTGCAAGAAGTCAGTTGGATTCTCTGGAAGTACCATGGGTGTCCCTAGAGAAACGCTGCAAGACTGCATAAAAAAAAGTTGAGAAGCTGAATATCCCACTAAAAAGTCTGGTCCTGAATTTTTTTACACCCTGTTACAACACATGATAAATATTTACAGAAGAACAAGAAAAAAGACTAACAACTTACTTGAAAACGATAGCTGATATGCTTTCGACTGTATTCCCCTAGAAGCGCGCAAATTTGCATACACTTATGCCATTATTAGGAGCATAAAAGTACCAGATAACGGAACTGGAAAAGGCAGTGGAGACAGTGAAGGAATTACAGGTAAAGATTGGTACCGCGGTTTTATGGATTGTCTTAAAACTCTATCAGTAAGAACGCCAAAAAGTACAAACCTATGACAGACAACTGCTTTTAACTGTCAGTGTAGGAGGTTTCTTTAACAACCTCGAGCGAGGCTTATATAAACACATATTAAGACCACAAGACATTTGAAATTATGACGAATCATGTCTGAATAAATCCACAAGCCTGGTAAAATCACTGCACAGCAAGGCAAGAAGTAAGTAGGGAAGGTCACGTCAGCAGAAAGAGGTCAGTTGTCCACGATATGTGCTGGTAATAGAATCAGACACACAAACAGAGAAAGACAGACACTTTAAACATTCAAAACCAACAAAGACAAATTCTTGGACTTGCAAACACCAACTTAGACATGCAAGCAAATAGAATCAGACATACAATCAGAGAAAGAAAGACTCTTTATACACTCAAACCAACAAAGACAAATACTTGGACTTGCAAACACTAACCCAGACATGTAAACAAATAGAATAAGACACAAAAACAGAGAAAGACAGACACTTTAGACATTCAAACCAACAAAGACAAATTATTGGACTTGCAAACACCAACCCAGACATGCAAACAAATAGATTCAGACACTCAAACAGAGAAAGAAAGGCATTTTTGACATGCAAACCAACAAAGACAAATTCTTGAACTTGGAAACACCAACCCAGACATGCAAACAAATTGATTCAAAAAATTATTTAAAAAATATGGGGGCCGGAGGGGGCTTTGGGGGTTTGGGGGCCTTTGGGGTTCGGGGGGCTTTTTTGGGGTCCAGGGGGTCCTTTGGGGGGATGAGGCCCTTTGGGGTTGAGGTAGGGGACCTCACAACAATGTTCAAATGGAACTTGTGTATTATAACAACCATAGAGTTTCACCCCAAATTATCTTCTAAAATGTCTCAAACTGTTTCGCCTAAATCATCTTCTAAAATGTATCAAACTGTTTCGCCCAAATAATCCCCTAAAAGTAATTTCTGCGTGCTCCTTTTGTTTTGGCATCCCTGCACTGTCACATTTGAAATTCCAGGAAAAAATTCGCGCGTTAATCTCTTCATCTCTAAGATGTTCCTAGCTACACTATTATGTTTTCGATAGAATATCAATTTATCACTCTGACCTAAAGATCGGAGAAACCATATTTAAAAAATAGAATATTGATTTATCTCTATCACTAAAGACCAAAGAAGCCATATTTAAAAATGGAATTTTATCTCTTTAGAGTCCCCCATAATTCCTAGGAAACAAGTGATGTCATTTCTAATTCCGTTAGACTCGATCAATACAATCCCCACCGATTTTGTAAATTAATTTCTCAGAAATCCACTTCCCCTTTAGTCCTAGATCAATACACCTCTCTCTCGTTAATGCGCATGTGCAAAATTCGCTCGGAGTCATTACATATAGACGAACAACAACAAATAAATCGACCTTGACCCTATTCCACTCGATCAATAATTCTTGAATAAATTATATCCCGTCTACATTGGACTCAATTGTAGATGGCAGCACGGTGTTCGTTCTGTGCTGATACTGTCATTCCTACAAAGGGCTAGTGACTTTTTTAATAGTTAAAAGTGATTGGATAGCGACTAACGCCCCTCTCACGCCCACCATTTTCCAAAACACATCCAATAAAAATTTTGAGATATTCATTTTGTTCAATGTAGTTGAACGTTCTGGAAATTAGGTCTTTTAGGATGATAGCCCCCTCAGAGCCCTCAGTGCAAGGGTTGTAAGTTAAGGTCAGAACAAAATTTGCACTTTACTGAAAAATACAAATTAATGTGAATTTTCCGTTTAATATACATATACTTATATTTAGTAATCAAAATGTTAATAGTATTTGATTTTATTTATCGATGCTGATCTGTGGTAGTTTCACGCTTGGTAGATTATTTGATTTTATTTTTGCTCATTTTTTGTTTAATGGAGTTCTTTACTTTTTTTTGAAAAACTTATTTTGTGGAAAAAGGTTGTTTAATTAATTTCTATAATTATACGAGCTTTCTTGTGTTCAAATAACTGCACCAATTACTAATTAACAAGTACATATTTAAGATCAACATTAAAAGCTGATTCTTTGACTGAATGTTATCAATAGTTAGTCAAATGAAACTCAGAGAGGAAAGAAAATAACAAAATGAAAAATAAAATAAAAAAAGGTGAAAAAATGAGGATTTTGGTTTAAGAATATATTTACAATAAATAGTCTCTTATACTTTCGTTATTGACAAGGATCATTATTTACTTACCATTCATTACTATGAAGAATTTGTTGGTTTTTTTTTTTTTGCTCTAACCAAATCATATAGATAAATGTTTATGGATAATTGGTTAGGGGTTACTCAGTCACAAATTAGAACTTATATTTTCCTTATTAGGGGTCAAAATGAATTGGCAGGCAGCCAACAATGGGGCAACAAAAATTTTTCCATGGTTTTTCCCTATTCTACTCTCTTTTCTTTTGGTTGCCATATAATTACTTTATAGTCCCAAATTTCAAGGAGGGCATATCCCCCTCCCCTTGCCGGCACCCATGAACACGACTTTATCTTAGAAGTAGAAAATTGTTTAAGTAGCCTGCAGAAAATATAAGACTAATTTATAAGGCTCACAATATTTTTTCACTGGCCATCATAACGATAACTTCTAGTATACAATTAAAATTCTCTAAAAACCTAAAGTGAGCTCAGTTTTCAGTAAAGGCCCTTTACTGTTAAAGTAAAGGGCCTTGTTTTAAGTTTCAACAGTGAAAGCCCTTTGTTTTAAGTTTCAACTTTGCTTAGATAAACTTCGCTTTTTACGTCCATCAAAAACTATGTTTTTTATTATCGGTTTCTGCTTTTTTTTTTTGTTTTTTGCACACAAAGTATACCTTGATGAAAGATCTATGTCAAACTTATTCATGCCTCCCAAAAACTAGGGTCTACTCTCAACTGAGATTGGGGAAAATCCAACTATTGCAAAAAAAATAAGTGAGCGTGTTGGACAATAACGCTTTGTCACCATATCAGTAACATGCGCGCCAAATGAGCAAACAACATTCAAAGTGACTTCCAGGATTGCAGAGACAGCGGCAATTAGGTACCACGAATCAGGGTATAGGTGGTTTCGTTTCAGTAGATTGAACCTCATAATTTTTTTTTTTTTTTTTTTTGAGTTGAAGGCGTACCAACAGCAGTTTTGAAGAAAGGGTTCCTAGACTTCATTGCCATATTGGGGATCTACTTCTTATATTTTTAAGATATCTTTCAGAAGCAGGGAAACGTCATACACGTATTTTAATCTCTCTTTAGATTCTAAGAGAACGTAGGCTAAGTATAAGAGGAATGGAAGCTTCGAACCTTTTTGGTGCCACGCACGTTTTGGTGCCACGAATCTTTCAGAAGCAGGGAAACGTCATACACGTATTTTAATCTCTCTTTAGATTCTAAGAGAACGTAGCCTAAGTATAAGAGGAATGGAAGCTTCGAACCTTTTTGGTGCCACGCACGTCAGCTCAGCTGACTCGGAATCGACGTAAGTCTTTATTCTGTGGTCTCTGGAATGGCAGTAGGTGGCTCCTAAATGTATTGGAATAAACAAGTTGGTAATATTTAAGGTAAGAATGTACTAAGCTAAAATAGACTGACCTCAATGTATTATAAGGTAAAATAAACTTCAGGTGACGTATCTTTCCAACATTTCTGCTTAATTTCAACTGAAGATGGCTAATATGGTGCTCGTATGACAGATTTTCATCAATGATAATTCTTAAGTAACGTACAAAGCTAATACACTCAATACACACGTTGTTTGAGGCCTGAACTAACTGGAGTCCAGGAAAAAAATTGAAGTCCGAGATTAAATAATAAATTTCGTCTTCTTAGAATTTGTTGTCAGACTATTAGACTTAAACCACAATAGAATTCTATTAATTGACTGAAATATATTTTGCCAAAGTATCAGATCATTGGGTCCAGAGACACTACACCCAGTATTATTAGCAAACAACGCAGTATGTCCGATATCCTTTGACGACTCACCCAAGTCATTGATATAAATCAAGATTAACAAAGGGTCAGCTACAGATCCTTGTGGGACCCTGACGTTGTTCGACTCTTGTTGATGTGGAGTCACTATCGGCAACGAAATGTGTCCGGTCATGCAAGTAAGACATAATTAAAGAGCAGGCTGGCCCTTTTATCCCATAATGATGCAGTTTATGTTCCAAAATACGAAGGAAAATTGTGTCGAATCCTTTTTGATGTTAAAAAATACAGTTGCTGGAACATCCTCTTTATCTAAAACGTCCTGAATAGCTGAGTAACTGCTAAAACTGCATGTTGAGCAGAATTGTTTCTCCTGAAACCAAGTTGTGACTTGAGAAAGAAATTAATCTTCCCTAGGAACGAAACAAACAAAGTTCAATAAGTTTAGAAAAAGCCGATAAAATCGAATTTGGACGATATTTTTTTGGATCTTTTGAATCACCTCCCTTATTAAACGTGACTATTATAGCCGCTTTGAAGCAATTAGAGAATTTACTGTACTTAAAACAAAGGTTAATAGTGTGAGCTAAGCACTCTGCAGTTTTCGGGATAATCATTTTCAGTAAAATTTTGCCAGATCTATCCAGCCTTTCTGACTTTCCGTTTTTCAAAAGCTTGGAAATCGCCAATAATTTTGAAGAAAATACAGGAGAAAGAAATATTGATAGGTCATTCTATGGATTTAAATACTTCTTGAAATCAGTATCCTCAGCTGACTGCAATACAGCCGTTGGTGCTGAAGTCATTTCACAGCAAAGTGGTGGTTAAGTGATCTGATCACTTCTTTTTTTTCCCTTTCACAGTTGCCCCATCTGTTGCTGTCATTTCTTCGGGAATTTCATTTTGTTTCGTCCAGTTCAGACAATCATTAACTAATTTCCATATCTCTGTCCGTGTCCATGTTTCCATAACTCTGCTTCGATGCCTGAATTAATTTTGTTAATGTATTTTTACAATTCTTAAAATTTGGCTTACTTTCTTCAGTCGAATTTGATAAGTATTTCCAATACAGCTTATTCTTTTCATTTATAGGCTTGAGTTTACTGGACGTAATCCAAGGTTTAGTAGGATGTTTAAGTTTTCTGTTTGTAATGCAACGGTAAGGGCACACCCGGTCAAGCGCATTCTAAATTATTTCTAAAAACCTCCTCGCAGCCTCATCCGAGTCTTCGGACTCATAACAGGGTAAAAATTGACGTCCCTCAGCAACTCATTTAGTTTAGCGGTATCCATAACTCTTACTTTTCGCTGCTCCCTGGTAATAGTCAGCGCAATACCGATAATTAGATCACAAACCACCATCATATGATCTGATGTGTCATCTAGAACAACCTTACATGTTCGAATGTGAAGTTTCGTAAAAATATTGCCATTAAGAGTAGGGAGGGGCCTTGCTACACAGGGGGGAGTCCATATATGGGCATTGATCTACTTTGAATACTAACTATACAAGATCACAACCAATTAGAGGGCTAGAATCCCTGAACGAACACGACCACATCCTCTTTCTAAACCAATCACATGGCTAGAAATACTGGGCAAAGTGACATCATCAGACTTCTGAAGATTTCAACATCGAATTTAAGTAATTTTTGTTCGTCACAATTCCACCTCGTGAACATTCCTTGATAACATATTATTATTAATATCCAGGCAAGATGATATGTAATTGATACAGATATGAATTACAGTTTAAGAAACTTTAGATGATTAATTGGGATGAAACAGATTGAAACATGTGACTTGACCTAGCTTTACTTCTCGGCCGTGGTCGCTATAATAGATAAGTAAACAATATGGGATATGGATGATATAACTTCACTTCTCGACTGTGTTCTGTATAATACATAAATACCATTTAAGCATCGTTGTCAATATGAAATATGGTTTAACATTCTAGTATACTAAAAAGTTGGTACTAATAAAGAAATTCAGGACAATCCTTAGAAATCAGCTAGTGAGACGATTATGGATATGAAGCATCAAGGACCACAACCCCCAATGACCCTAGCCACCAAGATCCTCAACTTCAAAGGGTCTCCTTCTAACCAGCCTCCAAAGGGGTACCCTCCCTCCAACTTTTTGGGCCCATCCCCCTCCTTTTTAATACTTTTTTGATTTTCATATTTTCTTAAATTTTTTTTATATTTTTTAACATGATAAATTTATTTCTACTTTTTTTACATGTCTTAGAATGACATAGAACATACTCAAAGCATAAAAATTCGCATTTAAGCTAGATTTCATAACGTGTGCAGATGTGTGTAGTCTGAAACCTATGATTTAGAGTGCTTGGTTTAAAATTTCAAGCAAAAAGTTGAAAGTAATAGACCCATCACTATCAAGATGACCTACTACTACTACTACTACTAGTAACTCGCTGCAACAAAAGAACACCTGAGACCAATACAGCTATGTTTTATCAAGAAAATTACGGAAAATGTTTGAGGCATAGTACCAATGGCTTGCAAAAAACATGAAAATAGAACTACTACTAACAACTCACTGTGACATAAAGTGACCTATAGACACCTGAGGTCAATACAGATACGTTTTATCAAGAAAATATCTGAAAATGTTTAAGGTGTAGCACAAATGGATTGCAATAAAAATAAAAATAGAACTACTACAAAAAACTCATTGTAACAAAAAGCCACCTGAGGTCAATACAGAAATGTTTTATCGTGAAAATATCTAAAAATGCTGAAGGTATAGTAAAAAAGGGCTGCAAAAACAAGATAATATTACTATTACTAACAACTTAGTGCCCCACTAAGCCATCTGAGGTCATCATAAGTATGTTTTAATAAGAAAATATTAGAAAATTTATTGATTATAATATGAGTGACGCGCAAATACATGAAATACTACTACTACTTTCAACTCACTACAACATAAGCAGTGTCACTACCGGACACCCGAGTCCAATACTGCTACATTTCAACAAGAAAATATCAGAAAATGTTTAAAGTATAGCACAAATGGATTGCAATAAATGAAATAGTGCTACTACTAACAACTCAATGTGACAAAAAGACACCTGAGGCCAATACAAACACGTTTTATCATGAAAATACCTGAAAATGTTTAAGGCATAGTATAAATGGCTTGCAAAAAACATGAAAATAGAACTACTACTAACAACTAACTGTGATATAAAGACATCTGAGGTCAATACAGATATGTTTTATCTAGAAAATCTTTTAAATATGTTTAAGGTATAGTACAAATGGATTGCAATAAAAATGAAAATACTAACAACTCACTGTAACATAATACCTCCTGAGGTCAATACAGATACGTTTTATCTTGAAAATATCTAAAAATGTTGAAGGTATAGTACGAAAGACTTGCAACAACATGATGATATTACTAGTACTAACAACTTACTGCCCTAGTATGCCGTCTGATGTCAACAAAAGTATGTTTTAACAAAAAAATATTAAAAACTTTATATATCATAATATGAATGACATGCAAATACATGAGCTACCAATACCACTAGCAACTCTCTGCAACATAAGGACACCTCTGGCCAATACAACTACATTTTATCAAAAAAATATCAGAAAATGTTTAATGTATAGTACAGATGGCAAGCAAATAACAAGAAAATTGAAATACTATTAACAACTCAGTATGACATAAAGACACTTGAAATCAATACAGATACGATTTATCAAGAAAATATCCGTTTTATCATGAAAATATCTGAAAATGTTGAAGGTATAGTAAGAAAGGCTTGCAAAAACTTGATAATATTGCTAGTACTAACAACTTACTGCCCTACTAAGCCATCTGAGGTCAACGAAAGTACGTTTTAACAAGAAACTAGTAGAAACTTTATATATTATGGCATGAAGGACATGCAAAAGCATGAAATACTACTACTACTAGCAACTCGCTGCAACACAAGGACACTTGAGCCAATATAGCTACGTTTTAACCTTTAAAATATCTGAAAATGTTGAAGGTATAATGCAAATGCATTGCAAAAAAAATTAAATAAAACTACTACTAACAACTCACTGTGACATAAAGACGCCTAAGGCCGATAAAGACACGTTTTATCATGAAAATATCTGAAACTGTTTAAGGTATAATACAAATGGCTTGCAAAAACATGAAAATAGAACTACTACTAAGAAATCACTGTGACATAAAGACATCTAAGGTCAATACAGATACGTTTTATCAAGAAAATATCTGAAGATGTTTAAGATGTAGCAAGAAAGGCTTGAAAAAAACATGATAATATTACTATTACTAACAACTTACTGCACTACTAAGCCATCTTTGGTCAACAAAATACGTTTTAACAAGAAAATATCAGAAAATTTATAGATTATAGTATGATTTACATACAAAAACATGAAATACTACTACTACTAGCAACCCGCTGCAATATAAGGACACCTGAGGCCAATGCAGCTACGTTTTACCAAGAAAATATCTGAAAATGTTTAAGGTATAATACAAATGGATTGCAAAAAAATGAAGTATAACTACTATTAACAACACATTGTGACATAAAGACACCTGATGCCAATATAGACACGTTTTATCATGAAAATATCTGAAAATGTTTAAGGTATAGTACAAATGGCTTACAAAAACATGAAAATAGAACTACTGCTAACAGCTCACAGTGACAGAAAGACACCTGAGGTCCATACAGATACGTTTTATCAAGAAAATGTCTCAAAATGTTTCAGGTATAGTACAAATGGATTGCAATAAACATGATAATAGAACTACTACTAACAACTTACTGCACTACTAAGCCATCTGAGGTCAGCAAAAGTACGTTTTAAAAAGCAAATATTGGAAAATTTATAGATTATAGTATGAATGACATGCAAAAACATGAAATACTACAACTTCTAGCAACTCGCTGAAACAAAATGACATCTGAGGCCAATACAGCAACGTTTTATCAAGAAAATATCTCAAAATGGTTAAGGTATAATACAAATGTATTGCAAAAAAAATTTAAATAGAACTACTACTAACAACTCACTGTGACATAAAGACACCGGAGGCGAATACAGACACGTTTTATCAACAAAATATCTGAAAATTTTACTACTATTACTAGCAACTCACTGCAATATAAGGGCACCTCAGGCCAATACAACTACTTCTTATCAAGAAAACATCTGAAAATATTTAAGATATAGTACAAATGGCTCGCATAAACACGAAATAGAACTACTACTAACTACTACTACTAGACACCTGAGGTCAGTACAGACAAGTCTTATCAAGAAAATATCTGAAAATGTTGGAGGTATAGTAAGAAAGGCTTGCAAAATCATGATACTACTACTAGTACGAACAACTTACTGCACTGTTAAGCCATCTTAGGTTAATCAAAGCACGTTTTATTTAGGAAGTAATAGAAAATTTATAGATTATAGTATGAATGACAGGCAAAAACAAGAAATACTACTACTACTACTAGCATATCGATGCAACAAAAAGAACACCTCGGGCCAATACAGCTATGTCTTATCAAGAAAATATCTGAAAATATTTAAGGTATAGTGCAAATGGATTGCAATAAACATGAAAATAGAACTACTATTAACAGGTCACTTGTCTTTGAGAAAATTGAAAACTGAAGTAGAACTTTTTCTATTTTCTTTGGAAAAATAAGAATTGAATTTTAACTTGTTTCTTTTCTTTGAGAAAATTCAGAAGAGAACTTAAATTTTTCTTCTCTTTGGTGAGGAAACTCGAAAATAAAGTGGAGCTTTTTCTCACCTATGGGGAAAAATTCAGAACAAAACTTGAACTTTCTTCACTTCTTTGAGGAAACTCATAATTAAATCGGGGCCTTTCCTATTCATGAAGAATATTCAGAATAAAAGTATAACTTTTTCAATTTTCTACGAAAAATTTAGAACAGAACTTTAAATTTTTCACGTCTTTGAGAATATTCAGAACTGAACTGAAACTTTTTTATTTTTCTTTGGAAAAAAGTAGAATTGATCTGTTACTTTTTTCTTTGAGAAAATTCAGAAGAGAACTTGAACTTTTATTCAGTTTTTAATAAAGTCGGGTTTCAGTTTTTAGAAAAATAAACATCCAACTTCAAAGTACATCTGATTTTATTAATAAAATTTTATTCCTTAATAAAAGTTGGGTTTTAGTTTCAAGAAATACGAACATCCACCTTTAAAATACATATAATTTTACCAATGATATTTGATATTTTAATAAAGTGGGGTTTTAGTTTTCAGACAAAAAGAACGTCCATGTTTAAAATACATCTGGTTTTATTAATAATATTTGATTTTCTAATAAGGTGGGTTTTAGTTTTCAGAAATAAGAACATTTTGTTTATAATACATCTGATTTTATCAATGATATTTGATTTTTTTAATAATTGGGATACATTATTGCCTTTATTTTGATAAAGTTGGGTTTTAGTTTTTAGAAATATGAGCATCACAATTTAAAAATTTCTGATTTTATTAATAACATTTGATTTTTTTTTATTAATAACATTTGATTTAATTTTCATAAATTTGAATGTGATTCAAGACCTCATTGCAATACTTTTATGCGTATTTTTTAAAAATATAAGTTAGGTTTTAGTTTCAAGAAAGACGAACATCCACATTTAAAGTACATATGATTTTCTTAATAAAGTTGGGTTTCAGTTTTCAAAAATAAGAAAATCCATGTTTAAAATACATCTGGTTATATCAATAATATCTGATTTTCTAATAAAGTTTGGTTTTAGTTTTCTGAAATAAGAACACCCATGTTTAAAATATATGTGATTCTAATAATAATATTTGATTTAGTTATGAAGTTTTGTTTTAGTTTTCAGAAATAAGAACGACCTCAGTTAAAATACATCTGGTTTTATTGATAGTATTTGACTTTCTAATACAGTTTGGTTTTAGTTTTCAGGAATAAGAACAACCATGTTTAAAATAAATCTGATTCTATTAATAACATGTGATTTTTTTTTTAATAAAGTTGAGTTTGATCCAGGGCCTCAGTGGGTACATTTTTTTCTATTTTTTTTAAATATAGTTGAGTTTCATTTTTCAGAAATCGTAGTTTAAATTGTACATCGTAGTTTAAAATACATCTGATTTTAGTAATAACATTTGCAATCTATTGCAATCTATTTGTGTTATACCTTAAACATTTTCAGATATTTTCTTGATAAAACGTATCTGTATTAACCTCAGGTGTCTTTATGTCACTCTGTGTTCATTGTAGTTCTTCTTTCATATTTTTTGCAAGCCATTTGTACAACACCTTAAACATTTTAAGATACTTATATGATAAAACGTGTCTGTATTGGCGTCAGGTGTCTTTATGTCACACTGAGTTGTTAGTAGTAGTTCTATTAATTTTTTTTACAATCCATTTGTACTATACCTTAAACATTTTCTGATATTTTCTTGATAAAACGTATTCGTAATGGCCTCAGGTGTCCTTAAGTTGCAGCGAGCTGTAAGCAGTACTAGTATTTCATGTTTTTGCATGTCATCCATATTATAATCTATAATTTTTCTAATATTTTGGTTAAAACGTACTTTTGTTGTCCTCAGATGGCTTAGTATTGCAGTAATTTGTTAGTACTAGTAATATTATCATGTTTTTGCAAGGCTTTCTTACTATACCTTTCACATTTACAGGTATTTTCTTGATAAAACGTAGCTGTATTGGCCTCAGGTGTCCTTATGTTGCAGTGAGCTGCTAGTAGTAGCAGTATATCATGTTTTCGCATGTCATTTTATACTATAATCAATAAATTTTCTAAAATTGTTTTGTTAAAACGTACTTTTGTTGACTTCAGTTGGCTTTGTTGGGCAGTAAGTTGTTAGTAACAATAATGTTTTCATGTTTTTGCAAACCTTTCTTACTATACCTTCAACATTTTCAGATATTTTCATGATAAAGTGGATAAATTCTTGATAAAACGCATCTGTATTGATCTCAGTTGTCCTTATGTCACAGTGAGGTGTTACTAGTAGTTCTATTTTTATGATTTTTGCAAGCCATTTGTGCTATATCTTAAACATTTTCAGATATTTTCATGATAAAACGTGTCTGTATTGGCCTACCGTGTCGTTATGTCACAGTCAGTAGTTAGTTGTAACTCTATATAATTTTTTTGCAGTCCATTTGCACTACACCTTGAACATTTTCAGATATTTTCTTGATGAAACGTAGCTGTATTGGCCTCAGGTGTCCTTACGTTGCAGCGAGTTGCTAGTAATAGAAGAATTTCTTATTTTCATGTCATTCATACTATAATCTATAAATTTTCTAATATTTTCTTGTTAAAACGTATTTTTGTTGACCTCTGATTGCTTATTAGGGCATTAAGTTGTTAGTACTAGTAATATTATCTTGTTTTTTAAACCGTTATTACTATACCTTCAACATTTTCAGATATTTTCATGATAAAACGGATATCTTCTTGATAAAACGTATTTTTATTGACCTCAGGTGTCTTATTGTCACAGTGACTTGTTAGTAGTAGTTCTATTTTCTTGTTTTTTGCAAGCCATTTGTACTATACCTTAAACATTTTCCTATGTTTTCTTGATAGAACGTAGCTGTATTGGTCTCAGGTGTCCTTCTGTTGCAGCAAGTTGCTAGTAGTAGCAATAGTAGGTCATCTTGATAGCTGATGAGTCTATTACTTTCAACTTTTTGCGCAAAATAGTAAACCAAGCACTCCAAATCATAGGTTTCAGACCACATACATCTACATACGTTAAGAAATCTAGATTAAATAGGAATTTTTATGCTTTAAGTAGGTTTTATATCATGCTAAGACATGTAAAAAAAGTTGAAAAAAATTATCATTTCAAAAAATAAAAAAAGGTTAAGAAAACCTTCAAAAAATATTTAAAAAATGGGGGGATGGGTCCAAAAAATTGGAAGGAGGGTATTCTTCGGTGGTTGAGGAGATGAGGACCCTTGGAGGTTGAGGCCCTTGGTAGCTAGGGTCATTGGTGGTCCCGGTCCTTGATGCTTCAAATCCATAATCGTCTCACTTGTTGATTTCTAAGGACTGTTCTGAATTTTTTATTAGCATCAAAGTTTTAGTATACTAGAATGTTAAAGCTTATTTTATATTGAAAACGCTGCTTAAATTGTACTTGTGTTTTATACAGAACACAGTTGAAAAGTAAAGTTATATCATCCACATCCTATATTTTGTACTTGTCTATTATAGTGACCACGAACGAGAAGTAAAGCTAGGTCAAGTGACATGTCTCAATCTGTTTCACTCCAAATAATCCTCTAATGGTTCTTAAACTTTAATTCATTTCGGTATCAATTACATATCATCCTGCCTGGATATTAATGATATTAAGTAATCAAGGAATGTTCATGAGGTGGAATTGTGACAAACAGAAATTTTGTAAATTCGATGCTGAAATCCTCAGAAATCTGATGATGTCACTTCGTCCAGTATTTCTAGCTATGTGATTGGCTTAAAAAGAAGATTGGGTCTTGTTGGTTCACAGATTTTAGCCCTCTGATTGGTTGTGATCTTGTATGGTTTGTAAACAAAGTAGGTTAAAGCCCATATAAGGACTGCCCCTGTGTAGAAAGGCCCCTCCCTACCAATCAGAGACTGGAAAGCTTCATTGACTTTAGTCGGTATTCGACATGCAGGGAGACATCCAGTTGCTAATAAAGTTGGCAGTATTTCTGATGCTATCTCATAAGTGTGTAGAATACTCGTACTACGGTTACGTAGTAAAAATACATCAACATTAAAATCACCAATAATGATTAACTTGTGGTATTCACGCGAATATATACCAAGACATTCCTGTAAAATTTCAGTGCACCTTTTTGCGCTTCCACTTAGAGGACGATAACACACAAAACGAATTATTGGCTCACGGTTAGCCTCAATTTCTGCCGCTAATATTTCAAACAGCATCTTCACATTCAAATGTTCAACATCACTAGTAATTTTAACAGATATTGATGACTTGACAAAAATTCCAAGTCCTATATGCTTATTATTCTGACGGTTCTTAGACACGAACTTATAAACGGGAAGATTAACTAACGTTTCGGTTATAGAATTCCATGAACTTGTGATCACAAACGCCTAATTTCAACGTAAGACTATCCACCAGTTGATACATTATATAACTCTGTTTTAGGAAAATACAACTTTATTTTTTGAAAATGCCTTTTATCTTTTGTAACTATTTTTTGTCTATTAAATTCAATCTTTAAGTTTAGGTTCAGTGATTATGATTTCTAAATTCAAGCTGTGTTGTTGACCACCTGTCCCGCGATGTTTTAATTAATATTGACGGTTCTGTGATTATGATTTCAATTAAATGTTTACTGTGGGAAAGATTATACAAAGTATATTCGATCAAGATACATTGGTTTGCTACCTTTTAAATTACACGGTCAAACCTTATTTGATATCTGTGGGTTATTTTGATTTTTAGGTTCATATTTTAAATGGTTATATTTTACATTAGTAACTTTAACTCGGAAGGGAGGGAGACTTGCAAAGTAATTTGAGGTTTTTAGTTTTGATCCCGTTATATATTACCCTTCCCATTGTTAACGATGTTCCCGACGTTGTGTCTACTACTTCTCTTTCATTTTCTTATTAATTTTGATCCTGTTTTATCATTGTTAATTTTAAAATTTGGACTTATTATTTGAAGTAACTCATTTTTAGTAAGACATAATTTTTTTTTCATATTCCTGCTTGCTTTATGTGATTATATTTATGAAAATATTACTTAAAGCTCCATCACCTATTCACACTATTTGGCGAAAGGGCCAAAGAGTTTCTACTGACTGGACTATAATGATTATGTGATGAAATATCTAAATATTATTTTCCTCCACCTAATGCTGAAAATACCTCCACCTGATATGCTAATATTTCTACGTGTTCTATTTATTTTGTTTCTGAAAATACAATTAGTTTATTACCTGATATGATACAGATTTTGAAACTACACGGTCACTATTTCTAATTCTATATTATATTTCCAACTGACGATTTACTATTCTACTACCTGATATAATACTAATACTAAAATTACACAATCACTATTTCTAATTCTACATAATGCTTCACTTGTTACTCTACTAATACTGTGAGCCACTGACTTCTAAGAGCGGCGTATTACGTCTAAATTTTAACTCATCGATATATATGGATTACAAACAACTGGCAAAGAAATGAATTTAGACACATTGATAGATTTTAACTTTATATTTGATTGAAATACTGGAATAATATCACTTGCACTTGTTTCATCTGTTTTATGAAAAGTTTCTTAATATTCATTAAAGTTACATGTTAGATTCATAGAACTTTACAATTACTTCATCATTCTTCGTGCCTCCATATTACTCACATACGTTGTCACTTTATTTTGGGCTTCCATTGAATTAATTACTGAGTCGGCTGATTGTTTATGGTTTGTCTTAACGGTGTTTCGCTTTTTTGCACTTATCGCTTGGGGTAAGAATTCTAAAATGTTTTTAAGTGTAACTTCTTGCACCAAATAGTAGTGCAGGGTTTTTTCTTATCATATACGAGGGGTTGGTGTTATATAATAGTTGATATGTTTACTAGCTACATATCAGTTGAAGGATTAATTACAGGGGATGGGTATCTTGATAGCTGGGCTGGGTATTTCTTCTGAGCACTTTTATCGTCAGGAAAATTAAATACGCGTGCAGTTTATGTTTCCCGTTAATAGTTCTTGTTCGGCTCTTCTTTTTTTGAACGATGGGCTGCGTTACGACATATAAAGGTAATTACGGTTGGATCAAAACTTGATTTTAGGGTTTTGGTTCGAAATATAGTCTTTTATTCGTGGTTCATGATACGTAATTATTGAGGGATTAACCTCCAAGATTATTCTTGGTCCTTAGGATTCAATGTTTGGGACCATGCCGTCTAAGGAAAGTTTTTCAACAGATTTTTATGCAGTTTTGCGACATGCTTGGGTCGGGGTGGTTTTCTAGATAATCGTCGATAAATATATATATATATATATATATATATATATACATGGGGTACTGTTTTTCGACAATACTGATTAGGTAGTCTTACCTTGTACTAGGTTTTGGCAACTGCGATTATCATCACCATATTGTCTTCAGGGATTTACTTGGTGAGTACTTATCGTCAGTTGACGAATGATGAAAGTAAATACTGCTAGGTTGTATATGTGTTGCTTGCTCGCATACCATGGTTGATTTTCCATTGATTTACTCTACTTCCTAGAATAAAAATACCTAGGCAAAATCATCTGCTCTTTGCAATCACATAGGTAAAAACACATAACGCAATAATGCAAAATTCATAGAATATTATGCAGGGACTATTATTTGAAGCAATAGTCGTGTTTAATTATGCTAACTAAAGCGAATTAATCAGAGCAACGTTAAAAAATAAAAGCATATCTCATCTTTTTAGTACATTGCAACAACACTGGACTACTGTGAAACAATTTCAGTAATCATTGAAAAAGTGATTAATTACAAGGAAAATAGCACAATATGACAATTTCAACAACAATACTTATACATATTTTCCGCATTGACATTTTTTTAAACGTTTCTCAAAATTCAACTAATCTTGCGTTCAATTTTCAACTATTTAATTAAAATAGTTTTCAACTATCTAAATGAACATGAGGTAGGTTACATGGTTTAATGAGAGGTATTGGATTTAATATAAATTTTCAAGCCTTTACTATTTACGCACCTCCATGCCGCCTATGATATGAACAATTATCTTTATAGCTGCATGGGCTCACGCAAACAATAATTAGAGAGGTGGGATTGGACATGGCACGAATAAAGACCTCTACCCCCTTTCGCTCCATCATGTCCTCTCTTTTTTTGGCTTTAGGGTTATGAAGAAGTTCCGGGTTTAGGTTCTGCATCTTACTCGAATCGGCCTGATCTGTCTTTGCTCTTTTTCTACGCGTTCTGATAATTTTTCCATAATTCAGGGTTAATAACATTCTTATAGTCAGAGAAATCATGAACCTGAAAACTATTGTCAGGAGCATGTTCCAACAAAAATTTGTTGAAAATAGTTCGTATCTACTTTACACGTATGTCAATCATTGGTCTTCGCTTGTAAATAGGGGGATTTGGGAGTCTAAAGCTTCTCTTATTTTTGTAAACGGTAAAGTTCCCTTGACATTCTCTATTTTTGACCATATTGAGGCTTTTACTCCCTTGTTATTAAAATTTGGAATGGTGTACGATAAATTGACTGGCTTGAAATTGATTACCTTAGGGTTTATTATGTTTGTGCTTGTAGTTATCAATGGTGTTTTTACTGTAGCTTCTTTGGTTACTAATCGAAACTCTTGTTTTATGGTTATTCGTCCCACATCTTGTAGTAGTAATTCGGTTCTGTAACTTGTATCAATTCTTTGTGTGTTACTATGACATGATATGGTCCCGGTTGTTTCCTTTAGAACAGAAAATAGCTAGAGATCATTTCTAAGATGAATGAATATCTCTCGTTTTGTAATTCCTACTAACACTTCCCACCAATTGGGAATTTCTTCCTGTTTGGTTTCTTTTAAAAATACATCTAACATACAGGATCCAGATTTCACATTGTAAATAGACAGGGTTAGCTGACATACTAGATTTTTGAATGCTACACATTCTTTAAGATCCTGTGAGTTAGCTAAGGCATATTTCCTTCTATCTTGATTGACTAACAAGTATTCTGCTTCGGGTGTGATAGTCATAAATGAATTGGTTTTGCCTATATTGGTTGGAAATTTAGAAACTTTATATAAGTCATACATGGATTGTTAATTTATTAATACCCGCCAGAAAATCCCCACGGAAAATACCTTCCCGCGGAAAATCCCCCCCTTTGTGCGGAAAATACCATTACGGAAAATGCCCCTCCCCCCAAAAAAATCACCCCCGTGGAAAATAAAGCTTTCCAAATTTCAAATTATACCAGATTTTAGAGTATGAAGGGGGAATGGGATAAATGGTAAGGGGGATTTCAAAAACTTTGAATGACATTTGAAAATCTCTGAGGTATAGCAATGGAACCTTGTAAAATAGATCTTCTGTTTAAATGAAGTGCAACAAAATTGTTATCAGCTTCAAAACTTCGCTCAATCCCAACTTATAAGGTTTTAAATATATGTAAATATATTTCCTAAATTTTGGAAATAAAACATTGATATGGCTTACAGTTCTGCTCAAATAACTGAAAATAAATTTTCAGAACTAAAGCCATAGAAAACGAAACTGATAACTGAAAATTAAGGTAAAATGTTGTTTTGTCAAACTTTCAATGGGTAATGGGCATTTCAAAAACATCTTCGCATGACATAGCTTGTAACATTGATATGGCTTAAAACTCCAAATAACTGAAATTGTGTTTTCAGCACTAAAGCCAGACAAAAAGAAACTGATAATTGAAAATTAAGGTAAAATGTTGTTTTGTCAAAATTTCAATGGGTAATGGGTATTTTGGAAACATCTTCCCATGACATGGCGTGTCCTCTGAAGTTGATTCTGATGTTTGTAACACTCTATGTCTTTGATATATTTAAATACATATGGAATGACTACAAAATAATAACTAAGCAAGTTTGATAAATAATAAAATTAGATGAAAATATGCTCAATAATGCACTAATACTAAAAATTCTTCTCTATAACTTTTTTCATACTTGCCTATTATAATTTGATGTTTAAAAAGTTATGCAGAAGACTATACCATTTTCCATGTTTAAAGGAAACATGATATTTGTAATTAATTTTATTTTTATGTTCCTGGCCTTCCCCTGGCCTTTAAGCGTGTCCCCATGTGGCAAAAGGGGAACGCTCTACAGACGTGTGGGGTACCTCCGGAGGAGGCACGGACCAAGGGGGGTCCTTGTCCCTGGGGGTTCGTAATAGAAACTGGGGTACCCTCACCCGGGGTCATAAATATAGGTGGAGGATGTAGAAGGCCCCTCAAAAATACACTCAAAAGGGCCCACTGGTTTGTCCAAAAGTCCCATGAGTTGCAAACCTTTTCCACTAATGGTTTAAATTGCATGGTGATGCAGAAAACCATAGCGGGAGGATCCTCTAAAGGAGGACAATTGTGGCAGAGCGTAAGAACCAGATCTATGGACAACGGCCTCTGCAAATGGCTGCCTTGACCTTTTCGGGGTACCTGCAAGACTGGGGACCTTGCGGTCATCTCTATTCCCACTTGAGGAGCGGCGCTCCTCGAGGAAATTATAGCCTAGTAAACGAAACAAAATTCGTATGGGATTATGACTAATGGTCAATTTTCCTGGGCTTGGTATGTTTTGGTGGTCGTCTTTGGGCTGAAAAACCTCTTCCTAGGTAATTTATTTATTATGGGTTGCCTCCCCATAGTAGCATAATATTTGTAAGCATGAATATGTAATGAGTCGGAGGTAAGAGGTTTGAGACTGTCTGTGCAGGATTTCGACTCTTGTTGATAGAAGAGCATCGCCAAGTGCTGAAAACCATGCTGTGACCAAGATGGGCCTAGGATTACAAAAAGCCTCCATTCATGGGGGTCCCAGGGACTTCTTGCTCTCCGTTTCAAAGCCGGCTTAATCACTTCGGTGTAGACTTGAGAAGATATGTGATCCCCGTCCTGCACTGGTATCCAGGATCATTGCTTTTCCTGAGGTGAAAATAATTTCAATGATTTAAAGAACAAGAAAATTGGAACCTGGAATATTACTATATTAAAAAATGACTATCGTATCGACATTTTGACTGATGAATTCAAACGATTCGAACTAGATTTATTAGGAATTTCAGAAACTCATATCCCAGGGGTGGAAGCATGAAACTAGGTAAAATAGAATTTGTTTACTCAGCCAGGAAGGAAGGGGTACATACACAGGGAGTAGGGCTCATGATGAATAAAGAAGCTGCTAAGTCTTTTTTAAGCTGGAAAGGTATTAATAATAGAATATTAATTGCTCATTTTATGACTAGAAAGTTCAGGGTATCAGTTATAGTAGTATACGCCCCTGTAAAACTGAATGACGGAGATACTAGTGACTCTAATGAATTTTGCTTAAAGTTACAGGATCAAATAGACAGAGTCCCAGGTAGAAATATGATGTTATTATTGGGAGATTTTAACGCCCAGGCTGGTAGAAATAGAGATAGATGGTATCGCAACCTAGGTAAATATGGTATAGGAAAACAAAACAATAATAGATACAGTCTTATGCAATTTTGTAGGTAAAACCATCTAGTTATAACCAATACAGTGTTTGGTCATAAAATGGCTCATAAGTTAACATGGTATTAACGTGGCGGTAAGACAGAAAACCTTACTGATTATGTGATAGTAAACCAAAGACTGACGGGATAAATACAAGACACTAGGGTATATAGGAGTGCTGTTATTGATGTTAAAAGTAAAGATCACCATCTAGTAGTGTCAAGGATTAATTTAAAGCTGAATTATTGGCAGGGTAACTACCTTTCGGGAAGTTATGATGCTGGTAGACTCCAGGATGAGAATTTGAGAGAAACTTTCCAGGAACAGTGGTATACTAAACTTGAGAGTTTAAAATTTGATAATGTGGAAGATGGTTGGAATAATTTTAGAAAAATATTTTTTGAAGTTGCTGAAGGTGTATTAGGGAAGAAAGCTAGAACTGCAGCTAAGTAAATTAGTGAAAAAGCCTTATGTTTAATGGAAAGCAGAAAGGACTTGTACAAGAATTATCTGAGCGATAGATCGTATGAAAACAAAAGAAATGTAAAGAAAGTGGAGAAAGCATTAAATTATGAACTAAGAAAGTGTGAAGTGGAGGCAATAGATAAAATTGCCGAGGATGACGGCATAATAGTAAAATAATGTACTGGCACGTTAACAAATTGAGAGGGAGTAGTCAATCCAGACGTGGCTCAGTTAAAGATAGGAATGGGGTCACAATTAGCGATAAGGAAAAAACTAAAGAGAGATTGGCCAAGCATTTTGAGAATTTGCTTAACCGAGATAGAGTTGCAGGAAAAAATATAGAGGAAAATGAAAAAGTTTGTAATACCTTGGTTTCGAAGGAAGATTTGTCTTGTGAGGAGGAATTAGCATCAGTATTAAAAAGATTAAAAAATAATAAGGCTCCAGGTGCTGATAGGGTGGTAAATGAGTTTCTTAAATATGGTAGCTCTGAGGTTAGAAATAAGTTACTTAAGATTGTAAGTACGATTTTGAAAAAGGGGAAGTACCTAACGATTTTAGGAAAACCTTAATTAAGCCACTTTATAAGAAAGGTGATAAAACTGAGTGTGGTAATTATCGAAGCATTACCTTGGTCTTTGTAGGTAGTAAATTACTTAGTAATATAATACTTTTTAGACTGCGAGATGCCGTAGACAAAGTTTTAAGAGAAGAGCATTGCGGTTTTAGGAATGGTAGAGGATGTGTCCATCAAATTTTCATTCTTAGGCTAATAATTGAGAAGTGCTTGAGTGTTCGAAAACCTTTTGTCCTTAGTTTTATAGATTATGAGCAAGCGTTCGATTTTGTTGATAGAAGAGCTTTAGTTAAGGTTTATCCTTGTATGGTATAGCAGACAAATACATTAAAGTGATTACTGCTATGTACGAGAATAAGACTACTGCGGTTAAGGTAAGAAATGAGGTTAGCAGCTGGTTTTGTATTAAATCTAGAGTTTAGCAGGGTTGTGTTCTAATCCCCATTGTATGGATTATTTTGATGGACTTTGTTTTAAGGAGCACAGGAAAGGCAATGGGAAACCACGGAATCAAATGGGGGGGGGAAGTCTCCTGGACTTGGATTATGCTGATGATTTAATTATCCTAGATGAAAGTGTGAGCAAAATGAATTTTTAGAGGTCTTGCAAGTTCAGGGTGCTAGAATTGGTTTCAAAATTAATGTTAGGAAGACTAAGTCATTAAGGCTAGGAATAAGTGAAGATGAAAAGGTGACGTTGGGTAATGAAAAGATTGATCAGGTGGGCAGCTTCACTTACCTTGATAGTATTATTAGTAAAGATGGTGGGAGCAGTGAAGATGTTAAATATAGAATAGCCAAGGCTCAGGGTGTTCTTTCACCGTTAAAAAAAAAGTCTGGAAGAATCGGAAGATAAGTTTGCAAACCAAGATTAGAATATTAAACGCTACAGGGATGACAGTGGTCAAATATCACTCTGAAGCATGGACGCTCCGAAAAGCGAATAAAGATTTGCTAGTTTTTTTCCAGAGAAATTGCTTAAGGATTGTTCTGGATACCCGGCTGCCTGACCGTATTTCAAACAATAGGCTATACAAAAAATGTGGTGCAATACTGCTGTCTAGGACTAGAATGAAAAAACGGTTGAGGTGGCTAGGGCACGTTGTTCGGATGAAGGATGTCAGATTGCCGAAGATTGTTCTTTTCGGCCAACCATCTAGGGCTATACGGAAAGAAGGTCGTCCCCGTCTGAGATGGGAGGATGTCATAAAGAAAGATTTCAAGGAAATGGGAACTTTTTGGGTGGGAGAGGGTTTAAAAAGGGAGGCTTTAAATTGATCGGGATGGAGGAAGAGCGTGCGTAGCTGTTTTGGCCTCAGGCGGCTTGGTGCTGCAGTGAGTCATTAGTAGTAGTGGTAGTCTTCTGTTGATAGTCCAAATAAGTTAGAAGCCAATTCATCTACAATTGGAATTAGACTAGTAGACTTGTGGTATTTGCTTTTTCGAAAAAGAAACATCCACTTCCTGAGAAATCTGAATCCGTATAATGTAATTTGACTCACTAATGGTCACTGACATATGCTCCCCATTTGACCCGCAGCTTTAATCCCCCGTCACATGAAATTCCCTCACAAACTATGGTATAAACTCACCAGATAACCCTCCATTTGAATTGGTGAGGCTCTGTTTAACGGAGAAAAACACAAGGAAA